>JASDQU010817802.1:981-12201 GCA_032191745.1 Picea mariana
AAATGAAAATGTCTCCTTGGTATATATAGGAGACTAGGAGGTATAATTACAACTAATGGCCTAAAGCCGACATAAATAAAATAACATTACTAATCTAATATGCCCCAATTAAGGGGTAATGGGCCAATATTAGGGCTTAACACTTTGATTCTTAAGTATGAGGTATTTGGTATTGACCTATCAATATATCTTTTGATATTGATTGAAGTACTCTTTTAAATTCTTTGGGATGATCAAATCATTCCCTCCTATTTCTTGTGAAAAAGATATGGATGCATTTATATATGATTAAGAAGATTGTGTGTGATGTTTATCACAATTTAATTTTGATGTTGAAGCCCTCCTTCAACCTTTTCTTATTGTAAAAATACCTTTTACTACACATAAAGATTGCATTCAATTTATTGAGGAACCATTTTATTTCATAATATCAAGCAATAAAGATTTAGGGTTTTTTTCCTAGCACTCTCCTAATCCAAGATATTCAAGATATATGTTTTATCCAAAGAGGAGTACCACCTCTTTAAAAATGAAGGAGGATTCATATCCTCATGAGGTTGTCATTTCGGCCCTGACAGATTCAAGCGTCAACATTTTTGGCGACCATACTATGGACCGGTTTCTTTTCAAGATATTTGAGGCCCTGTTTCAGATCAAATTGAGGATCAGATATCTCCATGGCTCAAAGTTTCGAAAAGAAGGTTTAGGAAAAGTGTTGTTTGTTTTAAATGCAAGGGATTTGCAAAAGGATTATTAAAATATGTTTCACAGTTTTTATAATTTCGAAAAGGCTCAAAAATCATCGAATATTCGGGAGAATGAACTCCATGGAAACTCCGTTGGAAAGACTCAGAATGAAGAACTTCAATCATATCATGATGCTCCTTTAAATTATTCATCAATCCCATCAATGGATTTACAAGACTCAACAAAAAGTATAAATACCCAAAGGAGGCAATTTCACAAAACCCCTTTAAATCTACCAGAATTAGACTTTCAAATGCCCGATATTTCTATTGAAATTTTGTCTACATTATTTGGGGATGCTTTAGAAGATATAGAGGAACACTTGATTAATTTTAAAGGTAGATCTTATGATTTCAAGCTCACTGAAGACAATGCTACATGTATATTATACTTACAAAATCTACAAGGAAATGCTCTTGAATGGTATAGTTCATTCATTTCCAACTCCATTACCAGTTGGGATGTGTTAGAAGATTCATTTGCAGAAAATTTCATCCCAAAAGTGCATTCATATGTTTTTGTTGATGCTTTAAATATTGTTTCCCACCCACCCTCTCCCATATGGAAGCAAGATAATGAAGTGACCAATTTTGAAGAAGAATCTAATCAAAGAGTGGATAAAATTTCTAAGTCAAGTCATGTTGTTGAAGATGAAGATGAAAATTCCAAATTACAAGAAGAAAATTTCATCCTCCTATATACTCCATATGAAGATATTTCAAGCAACAAATTTGAGAATGAAATTGAGTAGCCTCCACCAAATACACAAGAATATTTCAGCCTTGTAATAGATGATAAAACATCACAAGAGCACTTGCAACAAGAAGAATTGATGGAATAAATGAATCTTGAGAAGAATGATGAGCAAGATTTCCTTTAAAAGAAAGAAGAGTCTTCTCAAGACATTGTTGATGAATCAAGAATCTTGGAAGTTGTTGGAGATAAGGGAAAAGATGTATTTATTCTTATATTGTAAACTCTCCATCCAATCAAAGCCAATAGTATTTTTGAGCAACCAAGAATTGATTATTGAATTATGGTTCCAGATCATTGTTGGAGAAGCAACACAATCAGATCCTCAGCACACCTTATTCAATATTTCTCCAATACTTAATGAGAGTGCCCTTACTTAATGGTACAAGTTTCAATGTGTTTTGTAGTGATGGAATTCATTCCAAAATTATATTAATTTTTTAATGGCTCCACTGGAAATCTACCTACACCTAAGGTTCCCCTTTCTTTCAAGTAAGTTAGGGTAGGTAGATCATGTATGTACATATTTTGTTTCTTTAATTCAGTTTTGCATAATAAGGCAGTCTTTATATTCAAGTTTGAAGATAACTCCATGAAAAAAGAAGAATTACAGGAGTTCATTTTGAAGATGACTCCATAGCCCAATGGAGAAGGAAGTTGGTCTTGAGATTCTGGTGTTCTCAACAGCCCATAGGGGGTCACTGTCCGACGGTTGGAGCTAGTTGTTGACAAAAATTGGTCACCTATATCTTCCCGCTCTTGGATTAATAAAAAAATGATTCGAAAGATGAAAATTTTTGAAATATCGTAATTTCATGATATATATCTTTGTCTCAACTTCACCACACATTGTTTGGATTGGAAATCCCAGTTCGTATGCTCAATATATCCAAGTTTAAAGTTTAAGAAGAAAAGGGTGCACCTCTTTGAAACTTAGTCTCATATTCAAACTCTTCTCCTCTCCTCTCTTATTTCATACTCTACACTTAGAATTTTCTCAACATATCTCTATTTATATTTCACTTCACCCCTACTCACATTTTCCATACTTAAATTATATTCATGTCTCATCGGGTTCACGGATTGGTGGACTCATCTCCTTACTTCCCTCACCTTCCCATCCTCGCGAACTCGCCATGCTCCTAACTCTGTTGACTACACTTTACCTTACCCCCTACATCACCCTACACCACCATTATCCCTCTGCCACCTACAAATTACCCCTGCCCCTCTCATCTCCTTACCCTCTCCCTACTTAAACATTTTTAAAGTAATATAACTCCCGTGTAGGTAGACATCGACCATTCGTCACTGCCTTACTCACCTCACTCCTCAACCCGCTAACCCTCCCCCACAGCCTACAAACTCGGCCCTCTAACTTCCATCGTCTACAAATCTCCCTTTCCCCTCACTTATCCTTACGTCTGATCTCCCATACTTAACCATTATTCCAAAGTCTTCACCTTTTTACCTTGAACCAATAAGAGCATTACACATGGCATCATGAAATTAAGACAAATGGAAAATGATAAATGGAGACATGTGGCAACATACAAAGAGACACACATGACATGATCTTATTTGATGACAAATGGTATATTCTTATTGGAAGATTGTTGGCCTACCGAATGATGGCGTATGGTGACATATTATTGGATGACTCATCATGATGATTGGGCTCAGTCATAGGTTGACTTTGACAAAATATTAGTTATTTAATTAATCTCCCAATGGCTCGTCCCACGGCTCTCCATAATCTATGTTTGTTTCTTACTAAGTGTATTACCCACTTAGTATTATAAATACTAAAGATTTAAACATCCCAATGCATGTGGGATAATACTTTACCACAAAAAAATCAAAATTTACATGGAGAGCACGAAATTCATCCAAGGGCCCATATTTGCCCAACAATTTTGATTGACGGTGGTTGAGCGTTAATCTTGCGAAGGCCATAACTTGAGCTCCAGGTGCCAGAATTGTGCAAACTTTATACCGTTGGAAATTTATTTTGACGTAGAATATTATGGTACGGGTTTCAAGTGATGAAAGTTGATGAATGTTTATAAGAAATTAAAATATCATTCAACTTCATTTTTTAATGGGCATGCTTGAGAACTGAAACTCATGAGCTCATATCTTGAGATTCAGGCGACGAATTTGCGCAAAATTTATATCATTGAAAATATAAGACGATGAATATTGCATTAGAAGTGGTTTCCATGGATAAAAATTTGGTTTTCACTTCCATAAAATTAAAATACAATTGTCCTCTTTTAATGGAAAATTAAATAAATTTTGAAAAAATAAAAGTTTATTTTAACAAACGTTTATTAAAAAGGGTAAAGGATCCATTTTAAATATTTGAATATTAATGATGTAAATTTATTAATGAGTAATAAATGAAGAATTAATTAAAGGGAATGTTTCAAGAAGAAACTTGTACGGGAATTTCAAGAGAGGAAAAACCCCAACTACTTAAGTAGTTAGAGAATCTCTATTGGAAATATTGAGAATTTCATCCAAGATATTTGAACTATTTTCAAATTTTGATCTCTTCTTTTCTTTCTCAAGTTCACCTTTTAGCAGTTCAATCTCAGCTTCTAGCTTCTCACGTACTTATTCTCTATCATTGAGTTGTTTTAAAATGACTTCTTCAATTCTTTTAGCTTCCAGGAGTTGGGACTTCAAATCACAGCTATGATTCTTTGATGGTTCTTGATGCATCTATTTCTCTTGATTGATGTGATTCTTCAAATTATTGAATTTGTTCCCTGGGTAGCTTGTTCTTCTTTTTATACTTTCTTAATTCCTCCAGAGCACTAATCAATTCTTCTTCTAGATCTACTTCGCCTTCACTTTCAGAGTTTTCTTCATTATCTATATTTTATTTTCTTCTTGTATTGGTTTTTCTGGTTATGGGCTTCTTCGTCATCATTATCCTCCTGCTTGGGATAGGGACATTTGTTAGCAAAGTGTCTAATTCTGCCACAGTTGAAACATTTGAAGGGTAACTTTCCTTTATATTTTCCAAATCCTTTCTGGAGTTTCTTTATAAAGTTGGCCTCTTCTACATCTGATATGTATGATTGATCTTAATTAGACATATGTTCATGTTTCTTCTTTATTTTAGATGCCTTAAATGTTGTTTCTTCTTTTGATGGTTTTCATTTCCCTATTCTCATCTCATATGTTGTAAGAATTCCATGGAGCCGATCTATTGTGAGTTTGTCAAGTTCTAGTCTATCTTCAATTCTGGAAATATTGGCATGATACCTCATATGCAATTATCTTAATATATTTTGTACAATAGGTTTGTCTAAAAGTTCTTATCCTACTACTTTGATTGAGTTAACTACCTCATTTACCCTATGAAGGTAGTCAACAATGTTCTCTTCTTCTTTCATGTTCAAATTTTCAAACTGAGCTCTGTAGATTTGTAGTTTGGCTTCCTTGACTTTGCTATCTCCTTCATATATAACCTCCATTTTTTCCTAGATATCTTTAGTTGAATTACAATGCATTACCTTCACAAATATAGGATTTGTTAATCCTCTTAGAATGACATTGAATTCTCTTGAGTTGTCATTGAAAATATTCTTTCTTGTGGTATCTGTGGTGGAGTAGTTGGTGCAGTGTAACCATCTACTACAGATTTCCAAACATAAAAACCAAGAGCCAACATGTAGCTTTTCATTCTTATCTTACAGAAAGCATAACCACCTCTGTTAAACAATGGTGGTTTGTTGGAAGACATTCCCTCTTGTTGATCCATTTCTTTCAGGATTTACCTTCCAATTATTAGATTGTGTTGAAGGTACTTGCTCTAATACCAATTGTTGAAACACACATTGACACTGAGATGTGGGGGGAGTGAGGGGGGGGTGAATCAGTATTACATTTTTGAACAATTAATAATTAATTTGTTATTCTAATTATCATCACTATTGATCAACAATGGAATTTGTATTTAAACAATCAATTATATAAGTATATTTCAACAAGCATTACAAAATTTATAAAGAATAATCGTGTGTTTGTGAAGGACATCAATCATCTTTAGAGAATCGACTCTTGGAGACACAAATCCCCTTCTTCACAGCACCAACCCTAGGAAGCACCAACTCCCTTGTTTTAGGGAACCAGCCTTCGGAAGCACCAACTCCCTTTTTTTTAGGGCACCAACCCTAGGAAGCACTAACTCCCTTATCTTTAGGGAACCAACCCTAGGAAGCACCAAATCCCTTGTTTTCACACTTTACTTAGTAAAGGATATGAATCCTTCCTTTCTCATCCCTTCCACCCTCACTGCATAAGTATCTTCATCTTTCCTTCTTGGAATTTGCTTCTTCTTTTGATGTTCTGATCTAGACTGCAGAGACACCTTTCTTTCACCATACAAAACGTTAATTCGTGACTTCGACCTTCGATGCTTTGGATATTTTAGCCGGTAGGAGAAGTTGGATATTGTTGGTTTCTTACCTAAGATATACCTTTAACATTATTTACCTAGGTTCAGGTCTGCTAGGGATCCAACAAATCCTCTAAAACTATCTGCCCTCCTGGTAAACCAGAAGGCAACACAGTACACAGAGTGCATTGCGCAGTCTCACCCAAGATATTTCTATGGGTGGTTGTAACACTCAGGTCCTTGCAGCCTGGGAATGAGTGGGGATATAGGATTTTACTATGTGATCTTCATTTAATTACTATATCATTCATCTATATTAGTTATTCTTATGTTCTTTATCCATGCATGTGAATCAACAGATCTAACTACTTCATCAAAACATTCATCTAGATCTATCCATTGACAGTAAAGACATAAACAATAATATTCCACATAACACATGATTTACCGTGGTTCACCCCCTCCTGGGATACGTCCATAAAGATTTGTCTCTTGAGCTATTTTATTATGGTTCTGTCATATATGGTGTCGTGCACACTAAAACTTCGTTCATACCTTCACACAATAGACTCCACGACCTTTATGAGGTTGACTAGATCGCACCAGGCTCCCAAGCCTGTGATCTAACCCTCAAGGTCTAGTTACTTTTCCCTCCCAAAACTCAACAACTTACAAAAAGGCATCTGATTACAGTCATGTTACCGACCTGTTACTCTATCTAACACAAGTAACACTCAATCCCAAAAAACAACAACCCCCCCTAGACCTCCTAGGTGTCTATTTATATCTATTCTTTGCTCATGAGTTGTTACATTCTCTTACCAAAGCCCTAACCTAGTTAGGTCTTCTTGCATATTGGCCTTGTGCACTTTTCTCCTCTGCATGCAAATTTTCGTCTATTGATTTTCCTGCCCGTTGTCCTTCTTTCCCTTCTTCTTGCATGCGCACCTCACATGCTTTTCTTCCAACTGTCTTTCCTCCACGTCGTGCCTTTTCCCCAAAATGGGCATGTTTCCAACAGACCCCCAACACTAACAACGTGACTCGTCTCGAGTCACTTCCTGACTTATGCATTGTCACTGCTTACTTCCTGCTTTAGATACTTCCTCCTACAGTGTGTCATACATCTCCATTATCCATTGGCACTGTTCTTGAGCCTGACTACTCTTTTCAGCCATAGTGATGACCACCTGTTCTATGATAAGAGACTATAAAATCTCTCCTCCCTCAACTCTGATCTACTCAATGCTCTTCTTATTTGCGTCGCTCTCCATGACCAATTGCTCTGCATTTTCTTGTAGGGGCTCCAACAGCGCCTGTCTTGCGGTCTTCTTTGCTTGCAACACTTTCTCTTCCAACTATAGGGCCTTCAATTTAGTGGCAGTCTTGATCTTTTCTGGCAGTGACACTATTTTATGTCATTGCTTCACTTCCACCATTGCTACGTGGATATTGGTTTCCTTCTCTTCCAGTTCCTGGAGGCTGCCATCCTCTAGGAGGTGAGTCCACAACTGCACTCTCTTTTCTAGTAGCTCTGTGACTGCATGTATGCTTTGGTCGATTCCTGTCGCAACTTTTGTCTCCTCGTGTTCTCATTGTGCTCTGAATTCTAGAGGAGTTGTGTGTGTGACACGTTCCTCCAGCTCTTTAATATTCTCCTTATATTCCTGGATAGTCTTCTCTATCCT
Source organism: Picea mariana (assembly GCA_032191745.1). Taxonomy (NCBI): domain Eukaryota; kingdom Viridiplantae; phylum Streptophyta; class Pinopsida; order Pinales; family Pinaceae; genus Picea; species Picea mariana. Next base: position 8,581 of record JASDQU010817802.1, read on the forward strand.
GCACAGGTTCTCTTCCGATGACCCTGCCTCCTCATTTGTGATCTTGGGAATTGTTTGGAACAACATGTGGACCTAGTTCTCCATCTCCTCCACTTTATGTTGCGCTCTCTCTTTATGTTGTTCTTCAAGGTTAAGGGATTCCTTAATCGACGTATTCTTAGTCTAGGCTACCTGTAGGCTTGTGGTGTCCGCCCTTTCTCTAGACTGAATCTCCTGCGTGACGCTGACATGAAGTTTGTACAACACTTTTGTTGGAAACTTGGCCAATTCTACATTCAACATTTTGATGTCTTTGAGGGGTTTCTGCACTTTTTGTTCGTCAATGAACATCATCTCTGGCGTGATGATGAAATTGGTCCTCAGTTGCACTACAAACTGCACTGTCTCAGGCACTAGTACTCCTTCCTTAGCATGTGGGTGTTTCTTTTGGTATCTGTGCTTACCTGATCATTAACTTCTCCATCGTAGTTTTTACTTCTTGTTGTTATTGGATAAATCCATAAGTGTGGATACAAACCGATCTCCCTAGATCCACCTGAATCTAGAACAAAGCAAGACAGAATAATACTCTTTCTCTAGATTTCGACTATTGAATTAACTAGGAGGCAAGAAATAATAACATACCTTATTATCACTTCCTATGGTCTGTGTTGCTCCTGCTTCAATCCAGTGCTCTCGTGCAGTCAAGACCAAGACAACACAAACCAACCAAAGTGAAGAAAGCACAATCTATTCAACAGTCCATCTATGTATATGATCAAGGAATTATACAATAAAGTGGAAATGGCTTTATGGGAAAGGGACATATTACTGTATCATATTAATGGAAAGTAAAGATTACAACCTAAGCCTTGATGTCGCAAACTTCCTTTCGATGGCCTTTGGCTCTGACACACACACTTGCTCACTTGCATGAAGAAGATCCACTCCTTTGGATGAACTTGCTAGAGTCTCCAAGCTGTTGTAGCATCAGTCCTTCACACAATTCTTTCACTAATTCTCCAATGAATATCTTACTTAACTTTGCTTAACCTTTTCCATGAGAATTCCCTCAATATATAGGAGAGAATGAATTAGTTACTTGGATAAGAATGATCCCAAAATATCAGGGAATCCAGTACTAGGATAACCATTCGAATGCCATCTCCTCCTTCTAGAAGATTCCCTTCTAGAAGCTTCGAGAATTCATCTTTTTTCTTGCTTTAGAAAGAGTTTTCACCCTAGCAGTTCAACACAGTGCGAAATTATCACACCCTGGCTTAAGGTAGCCTGCGAGAATCATGCGTTCTCGCAGGAAAATATACTAGCAACCTGCGAACTTCCTTCAAAAATGATATTTCTAGAAAGAGAAGAAAGTAACTTTTCTCAGGAGAAAGTTCTAATGAAGAGCCTGAGTACACCATCATCCATACATCATCACGATGACCAAAATCATGGGTAATAGAATGCCCCCCAAAGTATGAGTGTTGGAACCAGTGACAGCCGATAGACTTTGTAAGCTGCATGTGTGTGTCGAGAACCAGGAACACACCTAATCGGAAACCTGCGAACAACCAAGCATCTACAGAATATCATATATATCAATTATGAGGTAGGCATTCCCATACTCAGATCACAGAATGATGACATTATAGACATGGATCATAGCCACCAATCATACACTGTGGATCCATGCCATCAAAATATAGCATAGCCACCAGAATACACTGTGGATCTATGCGAGAAATTTTAAATCAAGACGACATAGCCACAAGACATACACAGTGGATCTATGTGTCGCAAAGTATACATACTCCATCACAACCTAGATTGCAAAGATGATATCTAGGGTCTTCAATTTCATTTCCCAAAGTACGAGTCTACCCATGTGATTACATGTGTTGAAGTCGAACATGGTAGAAACCACTTGATTACCGGTCATTGATGAAACCGATAACAAGTGCGAGGGAAATCACCATTGATGTCAATGACTCCCAAGGTACCATAGTACAATCCATCGAGTGTGAATAAATGAGTTGAAGTTAAACATCTGATGGAATCTTTCGATCAGGGGTCAATGATGTAAACCCACTGTCGAAAGCGAGGAAACCTGCCATTGAGGCATGCAAGCTCCAAGGTACTAAATAATTTATAAGTCTTGAATCCGGATAATGAGCTGAAGTCGACGGAACAAAACTCGTCATAGGAGGGCCTTGATGTATCCCCCATCAATGACACGAAATGAGTAACAGATTTTGAAAGTGAAATAGAGTAGTACTTGGACACAGGGAAGGTCGACACGAAGAGAATGGATAATTGCAAATGGCCAACTCAATATAGGTTTCAGATGGACTTCTCTTGAACTATGAATGACACGACCAATGATTTGGTAGTATTGACTCAAAGATGACACATGGAATGACCTTGTAGCAAATCGAATGAGAGACAAATGGATTACCAAAACCGGCTTCAAATGATGAATAGGGGGTGTCATGTTCAAGAGAAACACTGCCTGCCAATTAATATGACGATGAAAACATATCCCTTTCCCAAATTTTCCCCCACCATTTCTGGCAAGTACCTCTTTATTTTTATGCCNATCCCTTTCCCAAATTTTCCCCCACCATTTCTGGCAAGTACCTCTTTATTTTTATGCAAGCTTGAGGAGGATAACATATGCTTGTTGATATAAGCTCATCCTTCGGACGAGTCCCTCGGAGTAAGTTTAACGAACCCTAAGAAGGAGTGGTTCGGTCCCATCACGGGTCTGTCAATGTTTTTTTAACGAGTCCAGAGATAGAAAACTCGAAGGTTTTTCAAGATTATAGAGTTTGGAAAAACACTTAAAAGAGAACTCTCTCAATTCCTTTTTTGTAAAGTAGTTTGGACAAGACCGAAAAAAAGATAAATTATCGCTCACCAGACGCGTGCTTCAAATACTTTATCGAGCGTGAAAATAGCAAGGTCGCTCGGTGATCTTTTCATGTTTAGAGAGTCTGAAAAGAGCTTAAAGAGGACTCCAGGGGGGTTCCTTTTTCGTATAACCTTGTTGAGCCTGAAAAAGTGATAAAAGTATGCTCGACCACGTTCTTATGTATTTACGAGTGCAAGAACGGACAAAAACGACGCTCGAGGTTTTATGTAAAAACCGTAAAAACAATCAAAAAAACGCCATAACGAAGAAAAATATGTCCATATCCTTGTATTTAATCATCAATGTCATCACGCATGCAAGTCATTACACTCAACATGATATTATGGATTAGGTTTAATCGATAAATAATCATAAAAAACCCAAAATGACATAGTAAAAGTAAATAAAATGAGTAAATACTCTTTTTTACCATATCATTTTACATTTCCACTATTGGGCTCCAAAAATCCCTCTTTTACCCTCCAAGTTTGGCGTCAATTTGCGGGAGCTACGAGAGACCATTCAATGAGCCGTCTGCAACATTAAGGTAAGCTCTGTTGAAATAATGTAACTGCGAAGAGCATTCTTATTATTTTGTTATTTGATTAAATCCCCATTGTGGATTAATCATGTCATTATTATTATTTTTATTATTAGGTTAAATCCCCATTGAGGATTAACCAAGTCGGTAATTGTATAAGGACCAAATCCCCTTTTGCGGATTGGTC
>JASDQU010817802.1:30574-42320 GCA_032191745.1 Picea mariana
ACTTCTCCAGCTAAGTACACCATCGGAAGTTTGATTAATGTAATCTTCGATGCGTGCAGTGGTCCGATACAACTGGTTAATTTCTTCCAGATCTAGACATGTTGGTTCCAAAAATATTTTGGCTTCTGATGGATCTAGAGGTGCGATAACCTTGTATTCTCCTAACTCAAATGTCATATTCCTAGTCTTCAGGTTGATTATCGACTGATTGTCGAACGCCCAATCCAATCCTAGTAATGTTTTATATGGTGTTGTGTCATCCACAATTTCGATCACTTCGAAGTCTGCTTTAGTGCACACCTCGTCCAAGTCTACTGTCACTCCTTTCAGCCTCCCTATTCGTAGAACTTTGTGTTGGTTTGCTAAATTTAGTTGGAATGGTGAGTATCCTAAGGTAGGTTCTGCAATGCATTGCCATGTCTTTTTGGGCAATACATTCACTCCAAATCCCAGATCTAATATCACATCACCCATGTTGAAGTATCCGATGTTGGCATTCAATCTAAACTCTATGTTGGTTCTCCTTCTATCATGGAGGCGATTGATTATCCTTTGTTCTAACCTTCCATCAGATTTTTTGGTACATCTATCTAATAGATTTTGTAATACTATATACTATAGCAGATGATGGATCCTTAAATAATTGAATACAGGATTGCGAGAAAGTTTTAATACAACTTACGCAGTTTCCCAGCTGGACTTCACTGGTATGGTCCAATGTTGATGACATTTCATACGGTGGGACGTCTTGGGTATGTTGCGCGATAGATGTAGATGCAACATTCTATTTGATAAATTCTTGTCTGAACTCCTTATAGGTCTCCTTCTCCTTTTCGGCATCAAATCGCTTGGGTGACTCAGCATTTTTCTTAATCCACTCATGTTGTACTGGTTCCTGTTTAGCCGCACCATCTCCTATTTTATCACCTCCGCACGTCACTATGTTGATGCTCCTACCATTTTCTCTAGCTTATGTAGAGATCCATTGTACGTTCTAATTGTTTTGATTTTGTTTCTCCTATATCTTCCCCAACAATGTTGTGCAATCTTCTATATCGTTGTATGTTGCATGATAATACATACATGTCGCGGGTGGTAGAGGGAATTCTCTTGCATAGTGCCCTAGTTGTTGGTAGTTATGGCACAATGTTGGACCTCTTCCTCGTCCAAATCCTCCTCTGCCTCATCCTCCCCCTCTGTACCCAGTGCGATCTCCATGCAGTGTATTGTATTGAGGTACCCGATTATACTGCACAGGGTTATATTGGGGTTGCGCAATGTTATACTATGGTTGCACGTTTTTATAATGTTGCGGCATAGTATTATACTGCGTTGGTGCCTAATTAAATTGAGGTGCAACTTTCCATGTCATCATTTCAGATTTCACCCTATATGTGTTTGACGTCCTTTCCCTCATCAAATCAATGGTTCTGCAGTCTTTGTCATCGTGGCCTACTGACTTGCAAAAAGTGTAGTATGTGTTCTTTGATAATGTCTGGTATTTCTTCATCATAGGACAATGATATGGATCATGCCCATGCATCTTGCAAATTTCACACCAGGGTCCTCCCATCAACAATGGATTTGGCATCCCTATTTCCATATACTGTGTAAATGTTGGACATTTGTTCTTATGGTGCCCTTATGTTCTACATGTGGTACACAAAACAGCTTCGTGCTTGTCCTTGCCCTTATTCTGATTGAGTTGAAAGGTAATATTCTTCAGATCTTCCTTCAACTCCTCTATAGTTGGATCTATCTTGTGGTATTGATTCTCCTCCATTTGGAATGTTGCCTACAAAGCCTCTACTTGGGAATGGAATTTTTGTTGTCTGAGTGGGTATTTCAGGTATGGTAACAAAGAATTCACAAACAGATTCTTATGCTGCATGTCAGTCATGGAATACCTCAATTTCTCTTTCAGATGTTTAAATCGCTAGTAAATTTCCCAGACAGATTCTCCTGGTTTCTATCAGATTTCTATCATATCGTTCATGTATTGATCCTCTGAGCTTGGCTTCTAGAACTCATTAATCAATAATTTATTAATGTTCATCAGTTTCCTTGTCATCCCAGGTGCATTTTTTATGTCTAGACTCATGTACCAATATAGTGTGCGGTCTCTTAGCGTGATAGCTAGTTGTGCAATTTTACTATCTTCATCAATGATTTGTTTTTCTTCCCAGATCTTTGCACAAATAAACAAGTGTTTCTCAGGGTATTCTGCTACCACTCCTCGAAATTATGGTAATAGAATGGTGGGATCATGTCCTGTCATATTGAATGCTTAATTGATACCTCCATGTAGTGTAGATACTTGACTAATTCTCCAAGAACTGGCTCCCCCAGTTGTTGTTCCTTGTGTAGATGTACTTCATGTTGTCTTCCTTCTCCCGAAATTCGGTTGTCGAAATGGTGGTGTTCTTTTTGGTGTGTTAGTCGCACATGGGTTTATGGGTTCCACACTGACATTAATATGGATAGGATTACTGCCTTTGATTCTCGCTCTTGGACATCTCGTCTTCCTCTCATATTTTGCACGCAGGATTTCCTCAATATGCTCCATATCTCGAAGATCCTCTACCTCCTCTTCATCACTTTCCAAGCCTTCCCTTGTGGCTATGGCTCTCTTCTTTGTGTTCACCTTGTATTTGTAGGGTACTCCATTGTACGTCCTTCAAGCTGTCACCATGATCTGCTTGATTTGGTCATTGTCCATCATGATCAGGTCCAAGTCTTCCTCCTTATTTCCTTTATCCACTTCTCCTTTTTTTTGTCAATGTTTCCCCCCTTCCCCCATCCACGTAGGGAAGATAAGTTTTATGATTCCATTGTCATTATACCTTTGTTATAGAACAATATCATAATAGAAGTATACATCGATCTAATATACCTTCCTCGAGGCCCACGTAGAAACTCTTGCTCTGCTGTGATGTACGACTTTGTGGTATCTACTGCAAATTATGTTATAAATCCTACTACAATACTGTCGAGCCAAAAATCTACTACGCGGGTGAATTTGTTGTTCGCCTACTGTAATTGTGCGATCTGAACTGAGTTCCACTCTAACTGATGGATCATATTTGTTTCATGGTTATCCTTCAACCTCAATATCCACTACTGCAATAAGTGTGGAAAATCACGGAAAAATACTTTATGAAGATCAGTAAACATGTACTTCTCAAGTTATTTGTGCGATGTTATCCAGCTTTCAATCTCTGCTTTTGTGGGATTCCATGGTCTCAACGTCCCCTTCTAACGGCACATTCTCTCACCTTCTTGTTGTCTGATTCCATCATCTTTTGACCCACCTTCTGCAGATCTTACATTCTTTTAACAAATCTTCAACATATCTCATCCACTCAATCCTATGTTGTTCCAACCAGCAACAGAACCATTTGTTGGTTTCTTATCTAAGTTATACCTTTAACATGATTGACCCGGGTTCAGGTCTATTAGGGATCCAACAAAGCCTCTAAATCTATCGGCCCTCCTAGTAAACTGGAAGGCAACGCAGTACACAAAGTGCACTGCGCAATCTCACCTGAGATAGTTCTATGGGTGGTTGCAATGCTCAGGTGCTTGCATCATTGGAATGAGTGGGGATCTGGGATTGTACTATGTGATCTTCAGTTAATTACTATATCATTCATATATCTTAGTTATTCTTTCGTTCTTTATCCATGCATGTGAATTGAAAAATCTAACTACTTCATCAAAACATTCATCTAGATCTAACCATCGACAGCAAAGACATAAAAAATAAGTATTCCACATAACACATGATTTATCGTGGTTCACCCCCTCTTGGGCTACATCCACAAATATTTGGTTCTTGAGCTCTTTTATTATGGTTCTGCCATATATGGCGTCACGCGCACTACAACTATGTTCATACGTTCACACAACAGACTCCACAACCTTTACGAGGATGACTAGATCACACCAGGCTCCCCAGCCTGTGATCTAACCCTCAAGGTCTAGTTACTTTTCCCTCACACAACTCAACAGCTTACAAAAAGGCATCTAATTACAGTCATGTTACCAACCCGTTACTCTATCTCACGTGAGTAACACTCAATCCCAAAAAACAACAACCCCCTAGACCTCCTAGATGTCTATTTATATCTATTCTTGGCTCATCAGTCGTTACACTCTCTTACCAAAACCCTAACCTGGTTAGGTCTTCTTACATGTTGGCCTTGCGCACTTTTCTCCTCTACATGAGCATTTTTGTCTGTTTTTTTTCCTGCCAGTTGTCTTTCTTTCCCTTCTTCTTGCATGTGTGCCTCACATGCTTTTTTGCCAACTTTCTTTCATCCACATCATGCCTTTTCCCCAAAAATGGGTCTGTACCCAACATATATCCCCAGAGGATGTAGTCTCATAGTGACATGGCTTGTTGATGTCATTGTTGACATGGCACTAGTTGATTGGCTTCCATGTGTCACCTTGATTCATGAATTTTTTATACCTAATGTGGCAACTATACCTTGACACTTGTCACTAGCCAATTGGGCCACGTGTCATATTTTTCTTCTACCAGATGTCTCCCTCTTGGATCATGGCTTTACACTTCATAGCTTCAGTACTTCATGGCTTCGGGAGTTTTGGCACTTTTATACCATCTTTCGATCATTTCCGAAGTGTTGAATAGATATATAACCATATATATTTTCTTGTCTTGATCGACGGCTTCTGTTAACTCCGGGGCTCCAAAGTTCAATATTTCTTGGTTTCTCTGAGCTTCTTATCACTAGAGTAGGTCAATGTTGGAGTTGACCACCTTCTTCCTTTTAGCATGATGTGATGGTTTCAATATCCATTCCATATCAACAGTTGACAAGATTTCCCTTCTCTTCCTCTTATCCGATGGTCAATGGTAGTTCACGACTTTGGGGCTTCAGCCTTCGGGTAAAGTTACATGTTTCAGACTCCTTTTTGTCAGAGTGGTCAGCGTCGGAGTTGACCACCTTCTTTCCTTTAGTGTCATCTGACGTTTCAAAAATTCCATTCCAAATCGACGATCAATGCTTAATTCTAGATCAAATATGGATCTAATGTCTAGGAAACCATCCGAAGCTCCTTCCTGATCGATGGTTGGAATTATTTCATGACCTTGATATTTCATGGATTCTTTCTTGTCTCCAGTAATCACTGAAGTAGTGAAGTGCCAAGGTTATTTATCTGCTACTTGATCCAATGGTCCATAATGATACTACTTCATATCTAACGGTTGATATTTAATCATTCCCAACCTTTGACTTTACCTCGATCTAATGAACCTGGGTTGTACCAAACTAAGAATGAATGGTTCATGTAACTCAATCCTTTACAAAAGGATTTCTTTACTCACAGAACTTTGTCTCCTATGTTATTTCAAATGCGCCATCTCTTCTGAGCTTCGATTGACGTTCTTCTGTCTGAGCTTTGGGTTTATACTGGATTCTTCTGCACCCTATTGACATCAATGACAATATCATACCACTGTGTCCAACAATCTCATCTTAAAAAGAGAAGAGAGGCTTCATCAAAGGTTCCAAGAATCATAATTTTCATAGGGACAGGGCAGAATATTAGAGGAAGAAGAAGGCATAGCCATGAATATACATCCAAGATTCTTATCAAAGAAAATAGATCTTTGTCTTCTCCATTCTTTCTCTTCTTCTACACCATTCTCACAAATTTATGCTTGAATATCTAGTTTGGGCACAAGGTTGAGTTCTTGAGTGTTCTTCTTGTATTCTTCCAAAATATTTTTCTTGTATGATCATGAAGTATTTACATCCATACAGATGAATCTCAAAGCTTTTGTAATGAAGAACATCTTTCATGAATAAAAATCCACAAAGAATTGCTTCAGGGTTGATTTCAATTGTATCTTGTAACTTTGAGTCTTAAGTATGAGGCATTTGGGATTGACCTATCAAATTCTCTTTCGATCTTGATAACAATAATATTTTAAAATTCTTTGAGATGATCATATCATTCTCTCCTATTTCTTGTGAAGAAGATATGGATGCAATTATATATGATTAAGAAGATTGTGTGTGATGTTGATCACAATTTAATTCTGATGTTGAATAACTCCAACTTTTTCTTATTGTAAAAGGACTTTTTGTTTCACTTGAAAATTGTATTTAGGTTATTGAAGAACCATTTTATTTCATAATATCAAGCAATAAAGATTTAGGGTTTGTTTCCTAGAATGCTCCTAATCCAAGATATTCAAGATACATCTTTTAGCCAAAGATGAGTACAACCTCTCTAAAAATGCAGGAGGATTGATATCCTCATGAGGTTGTCATTTCGATCATGATGAATTCAAGCGTCAACAAAGATCAAGTTTCTTCGTTGTTGGTGTATATTTTTTCCTCCATAGTCGATCCCACATATCACCTAGGTTTGTAAGACATTGCCACTAGATATTGGCTCCCATAATTTTGTTGAGGATCAAAGGGTCTCGCAATCCTAGACCTCCAGAGATTTTTGGCTTGCATAACACTTCCTAGTTTACAAGATCCCATTTGCACCCCTCCTTGGTGCCTTGCGAGAGGAAATTTCTTTGGATATTTCTTATGGAATTCAATATGGATTTGGGTGTGGCTAGCACGAAGAAAACATAAAGAGGAATGGCTTGGAGAAATGATTTTAATAAGACTAGATGACTAGGAAGGTTGAGGGAGAGAAAATCCTATGAGTTTATCCTTTTCTCAATTGCAGCTAACAAACTCTCCCATGAATTGTTCCTAAGAGAATTATGAATAAGCAGGATGACCAGGTATTTAGATGGAAGGTAGCTTCGATTGAAGTGAAGGATTTTAGTAATATTTTCTTAAATGGCCTGGGGGGAATTAAAGAAAAATAGATGGGATTTATTTGCATTGATGGAGGTGCCGGAAGCAATGTTAAATTCATCCAGGATGTTGAGGATATGTCGAGATTCATGGACTGTTAGGGATCCCATCATTAAGGTATCATCCACAAATTGGCTATGGGAGGTTGGGGGATGTAGGTCGTGAAGAGGGGTCCCTTTTAAATATCCATCAACAATGGCCTCTTTAATGTAACAACCTAGACCTTTAGCCATAATGACAAAGAGGAAGGAAGAGAGAGGATCTTGTTGAAAGATATTATAAGAGGGAGAGAAGGGCTTAGAGGGGGCACCATTGACCAAGATTGAGAAAAAATTTGAGGAAGTGAGGTTCATGATCCACTTGACCCAATCAACATTAAAACCAAAGGCCAAGAGGAGAGAGAAGATATATTTCCAACTGAGTTTGTCAAATGATTTTGAAATATCCAATTTAATTAGCATACCATGCATACTAGAAGTTTTTAAAGAGAGAATTTCCTAATGTGTTAGAATGATGTTGTCCATAATTTGACGACCTTCAACATAACGTGATTTCTCCTTCGAAATGAAAAAGGGAAGAATGGGTTTCAGTTACAGGGAAATTTCCTTAGTTATGATCTTGTAGATAATGTTTCATAAATCTATAGGCCAGAATTGTTTGGGATGAGGGACTTGCTCCTCCTTTGGAATGAGGGTGAGAAAATTAGCATTGAGCATCAAAATCACTTGACCTGAGCACCTAGAGTCTTCAATTAACTTTCATACCTCTTCTTTGACCATATGCGAACAGTGGTAAAAAAAATCCTTAGTAAAACCATCTGGTCTAGGTGATTTCCCATCCGACATTTCCTTTATTTCTAGATCAACCTCTTCCAGGGTGACTGGTCTAGTGAGGGAAGCATTATATTCCTACGAGATAAGAGTTGGCATATGTCTGATGATTTTTTCAATGGCCTTCAATCTATCTTGACATGGCTTTGTTAGAAGGTCCTGATAGTATTTGACTAACTCCTTTTCTATTGTTGAGTGGGACAAAATAGGTTGTCCTTGGGAATCCTCAAGGATGGAGATACGGTTTATGTTCCTTTGCTATATCATAGATCAATGAAAAAACTTGGTATTTTTTTCTCCTTCTTTGAGCCATTATATACAAGACTTTTGACGCCATATAATTTCTTCTTATGCATACCTCTCGTCCAACTTTTGTTTGATCTCGGTCTCCTTTTATTTTAATTGCTTGGTGGCATTGTGAGTGATGATTTCCTCTTGAATGCTTTGCATCTGATGCTCGAGGTCCTTTTGTGCCTCAAAGATATTACCAAAGGTAGTTTTGTTCCATTCCTTCAAGTGTTGTTTATAATTTTTGAGATTTTATTGAAATATGTACATCAATGAGCCATGGGATGCCATTGAATTAACCCACCATTGTTCCAAATTCTCTTGGAAGTCCACATTTACGAGCCATAATTTTTTGAAGTGAAAGGGTTTATGATTTGGAGAACTAATGACATCCACCCATAGTTGGATGGGCCAATGATCTGATCTTGCCACTGTTAGAATAATAACTTCCATTTGTAGGTCGTCTAGCATCATTTCTTCATAAACAAGAAAATGGTCCAGGCGATAAGGAATTTTTTGGGAGCCTGATCATCGATTAGTCCACATGAATTAACCATTGGTATTTTCCAAATCTATTAAATGCAAAGAGTGGATTAAAGAGATGAAGTTGTCACTATGAGTTTTTAATATGCAGGTGACCCTATTTTCTCATACCCCCCCGATTATCCAACATTGTCCCTGAGTAATATCCCCCAAACCTTCAAGATTCCAAAAAAATGTGTCTTTCTCCTCTAGCATTGAGGGACCATATACATTGGTAACATTACCCATCTTATCAAAGCTTAGGGTTCTATATCTAGCTGAGATTGACCATGGAGTGGAGAAGAAGTTATCTAAAGTGACTGAGTTTGGATTCCAAAGAATGGTCAGTCCTCTGACTACCCCTCTATAATTTGAGAAAACTGATAATCCCTATCTCCAGCATCTAGCTAGAGCTAATTGAGCTTCATCGCTGACAAATTTCATCTTTTGGAGGAGGAGAATGTCTAGATTTTCTGATATTATACAATTTTGAAGAAGTTTTTGATTACTTCTTGCATTGAGCCCTCTAATATTCCATGAGATTATCTTCATGAGGATGAGGAGAGGAGGATGGGTGGGAAAATTTTCGTGATCAAATTGATCTAACAAGAGTTCATCATACCTACATCATGAATAAGTTGTTGAGTATACTTTCTTCCACACCGCTTTTATTCCTTTGACAACTTACAAGAATATTTGAGGGGATCTCTTTGGATGCTTAGCCTTACACCAGATCTAGAAGTGGCACTGACTAATGACTTCAAATAAACCTTTTGAACTTTATTTAAATGATTCGATGGGATGGAAAATAATGCTTTCTTATGATATGACTCCTCTAAAGCGACGATATCTACTCATTCTAACTCTCGTTCATCTATTTCAATATCCATTTCCCCTTCCTCCTTACCACTTTGTGACTCATTGGTGAGGGCTTCCCCTGTAATAGGTGTTATTTTCTCCAAGATTGGTTCCTGGGATTTTTTGGGCTGATCCTTTTGATTTTCAACTGAATGCTTCAATGATTATGCGTCCCCTGCACCGGTTTCCTAATCCTGGCCTAAAATTTCAAAAGAGTTACTAGTGGATGGATATTTACCTGGATTTGGAGTTGACTTCTTAGGCCTTGGCCATCTCTTTCCTTGAACTTGAGTAAATCCATCCTTGTGTTTTCTAGTTTTTGTCAAATAAAACTTAGTAGGGGCATTGAGCGAACAATCTCTAAATAAGTTTCCATGCTCATGGAATTTGCGACATCTGAAGAGAATGTGTTCATAGTCGATCATCTTATTCCATTCCTCATCTTGGTATTCCAAACAAATAGAGTCTGGAAGGGGTTTTGAAAATTTAGATAAACATATATTTGAGCATATGATGTGTATCTATGGAATCTAGTTGATTCAACAATTTTTACATACATTCCAAGGGTGTTTCCAATTCCTACTAGGATTTATTCCAGCCAGAATTCTCGTGAGAGAGAATAGAGATTGATCTAGAGCATGAGTGAAATCTTCTTTTTCCATGCTAAAATGTTCCATCTAGTATTTTAAATAAATCCCAACAGATTTGAAAAAATAGGGTCCATTCTCAAATATTCTTTCTCGGTCCTCTAGGTTATGGAAAATTACTATGAAAAATCCCTTGGAACCCAGTTGAAGATCATAGTACCCCTTCGGATTCCACCAGGCACCGATCCATTTGTCCAAGTCTCACTCTGAGGGCTAGAATCCAAAAAACTTTCCTATAAGCACATGATCCCTCATATATTCATTTTTCATGCCTACCCTTGTTATAATAAACACAAATCTTGGAGCCACCAGTGCTAATTGCGGCAATCATTTTTCTGGAACCTAAACCCGAGCCACCTTTAGATGTGTCGGGTTTGGTCTGGTTCAATTTCCATGGATTTTCCTTTGTCCTAGATTGGGGAATAAATATGAGATATGTACTCCGACGATGCTTCGAAGCATAGTCTCTTACATGTTTCTCCACTTGATTCATTCAATGTTTCTTCTTGATGGGGGGGGGCTTGCACCCCCTCGCCCATCGCGGCCATCAGGGAAATCAGACCCTAACCTTATAGTTTTTTATCGACCTACTTCAAAGGGGAGTCTTCTGAAACATAAACCCTAGTTTTTGCAGAGCATCCACCCTTATGGTTTTTCAAATCCAATCTTCCTCTGATCAACATTGCAATTATTCTTTACTCAACACTACATTATTCTCTGCTCAAAATTGTAATTATTATCTTCCCAACTTTGTGTGTGACACACCTTCCCCAACGTTCTCCCGCTTTTCATATACCTTGCAAGGGTACAAGGGAGAATGCATTAAACTATGAGATAATTGTTAGGGCCCACAAGGCCCACAGACTCACAACACCACTTGAATTTACATGTGTTCACCAGTTTCATCAATGCATCTGCAGCATTCAACAAGGGTCAACTTTCTCTAGTATCACCTTTGCATCCTCTACCATGTCCCTAACGATATCACCTTTGGATATTTGTATTCTTTGTATTCTCATGAAAGGTTGGGTTCTTAGCTAGGAAAATGGAACTATTATTATTACATTGAATTGTAATAACTTTCTGGATTATCCCTACTTATGAACACAATTTCATAAGTTAAATGGAATCCTTAAAAGCATGATTAATCGCCATATATGTTGCCTCTACAGTGGACAAAGAAACCACATCTTGTCACTTTCTCATTCAAATCAAAACTCCACCAAACAACTGAAACACATATCCTCGTGTATATCTCCTTATATCTACATCCCCTACCCAATTAACATCCACATAACCCTATATATTCACCGAGTATGGGTCACTTGAAACATCATTATGATATAAAATGGAATATTCAGAAGTACCTCACAATTATTTGAATACCCTCTTCGTTGTATCCTAATCTTCATGTTGAATATTAGCCATGAATCAATTCAATACTCCCACTACTTGGGAAATGTCTGGTCTAGTATAAACCATATTGTATATTAGACTACCAACTACACTAACATAAGGAACAAAGGCCTTATCCTCCATATCTATGGGTGTTGTAGAACACTGCTCAACTAAAAACTTAATTCCCATAGAAATTGGGACACTCAATGGTTTTCAATCTACCAGTCGAAAAAATTGTAGCACAAAGTTTACATACTTACTCTAGCTCAACCAAAGCCTTTTATTCTCTCTATCTCTCCTTATCTCCATTCCTAAGATATAGTTTTCAACCCCCAAGTCCTTCATA
>JASDQU010817804.1:18541-44707 GCA_032191745.1 Picea mariana
CAGTATGAAAAGATACCAACCTGCTTGAAACATTCTGCCACTTCGGGGTGTTCTTCGAAGTACCAGAACCCATCTGCCTCTGATCTTAATGCTGGACCAGATCTTGACATGACTGAGAGTAAAACTGTGTCTGAAACTTATGACCAACCAGGTATCTGAAAAGGGGTTCCAAAAGATAAGGCTATGGTAAATACTGTTTGCGAACAGACTGTTGAATGTTTGAGCAGGATATAGGGTTTTTACAAAGGCATTAGAGACGACAGGCATTCGAATGACAGAGTGACAGGGGTACCGAATCTTCAGTTTTTCGGGGAAAAACTTCTATGTAGTTTTTCACATAACAGGAATTTCGACCGAAACAAAATGTGTAAATGCCATCCCACAGCTCGGTGACAGTCGGGAAGGGAAACTCAAAATTCGACTTTTTAGGGGCAAAACGAAAACTTGAAGTTTTTCAACAGAGAAATGTTTAAAGCTTACCCGACACCCACTCCGCATTGCTCGGCTCAAGCTCCTTGCTTTGACATTAGAGACCGCATTCCAATCGCCCGAATGAGCACAGAGATTTGGAAATCACGATTTGCTTACAAATCGCGTGTTTTGAAAATACCCTCAGTGATCTCCGGGCTCTGTATGACGTTGCGAGTTTTCAAAATGAACACATAAACTGTCCATCAATCATGAACCTATATGTTGCTGAGAGGGACGGAACTTCGTGCGATCGTGACTGACTGTCATTGATTAGCATAGATTTGGAGATGACGTGGTGAAGATAATGCGCCGAAATCTGGAACCTTTCGTTTGAAAGCACGAACGATCATCATGTCCTCCAATGCGGGCTAATCAGCGGTTTGAAACTTCAATCATTTCAGCGTTTTGACACATGGCTCGTGCGAAAGCACGAGCTTTCTTTTTGCTCGACCAAACCCTTTCGGCGGTTGCTTTGTATTTCAAATCGGCCATTTGCTGACGAAATCAAACGTTTTCGGTGGTTAATGAGCACATCGGGGGCTCGCCCAAACCACCGAAAGTCGCCTTTTTGCACCCTTTGAATAAACCAAGTATCAAGAAATTTATTGAAATATAAAAACAGAAAACTAGTTGAGTATGCATGCGACCAATAGCTTAGGATATCCTCTACAAAGTTCAACCGAAAAGACGGTTTTACTTTGGGAGTTAACAGAAGGATTGTTGAGTAGAGAAGGGGAACACTTCTTGGGGTGGGACAAACATGTGGGGAATGAGAGGCTGTAGGCTATTAGTGTGAGCTAGCTCCTAGGAGATAATCCTTCCTCTTGATCTATGTGACTTTCTTGGTGTCCTTGCCAATCCTAGGAATCCCTTATCCAATGGAGTTTAGTCCCAGTTCGAGGGTGACCAACTGCTGAGCGTGATGAGAAGTGTGGTCTAAGGCTGGGAGTTTCATGGAAGGTCTGCACACAGTTGGTGTTCATCTATTAAAAGATAAGTAAAAAAATATTTGTTCTATGTATGATGTGTATCTTGAAATCAAGTTATAATGTTGTTAGAATTGTCTGTGTATAATGCATGTATGTTTTATCGTTATTTCCGCATGAATAGTGGCATGAACAAAATGCTATAGTTTTTTAATTTGCATTGGATATATATATATATATATATATATATATATATACGGTGTCAGAGTATGAAAGTTATTCGGTGGCATGGTCTGGCATGTTGGTTTAAGGCCGAGAATGTCACGAAATGGTATCATAGCTTTATTTGGAGTAGAGTTACCCAGCGTATTGGTGGTTGGGAACGTTACAAAATGGTATCAAAGCAATGAGAGATGTCCAGGAAGTGACGTTGTCCAGCTTGTTGGTGGTTGGGGACATTATAGTTGTGTTTTTCACTCAAAGTATGGTTGAGTTCAGCAATGTGGTTGAGTTTTGGTGTGCAAGGGGAGAATAGTTTAGAAAGGGTCAAGTTTCCTAAGAGAAAATTGTGAGCCATTATCACAGCCATCTGGAGTGAGTTGGGAGCACACTTTCTGAATACATAGGGGTGATTTTAGTGTGGTAATTGAAGGACACCATTGTTGGGTAGTATTGTCATCATTGTGGAGTGATTTCCTCTTGGCATTTTCTGTGTGAAGTGTTGTGTTCATTATTTATTAGTGGGGCCGAGTTTACATATCATGGGTGCATATTTTGTAAGGAACTAGTTTATTCTTGAGTGGGTCGAGCCATTTTTTGTTGGAAAAGGGATTCCTCTACTTCCTTGGGGCTGAAATATCCATTTCTGAGTGAACTCACTTGTGGGGGGTCGACTCATTTCTACGTGGCTCAGCTTCTTATTGTTGGTGTATTTCTTATCCATTCATCTTATTCAATGGAGCCATAAAAGCCATAGGTATTGTTGCCTACAGAAATTTCTCCAACCTCTCATACATGTCATTGCATTACAAAGAAAACATACAACAACAGGATACCAGGTTCTAAAACTATTGTGGATTATTTATGAGCATTTATTGATGTGATGCAGGAATTTATTATGACCTGAGACAGTCTTATATTTAAATATGTGTTTCTGTTTCCATTCTGAAATTTTAGAGTATATAGATCTGCTTATATATCATTGCTAGAGAAATCCTACAAACTGTTTGACTGATTTCTGAGGTTATAATCTAAGAAAACAAAATCCATTTGTTTATTTTTTGGGGTTAATGGATGGAGAATATTGTTGTCATTTTAAATGTGTTATTTCTGAAGTATAGGTGAGGTCCACTGTTATTATATGCATGTTGTCAATCCATAACCAGAATTGGAATCTGCTAGTAAAAGATCCTTCATGCAAACTATTTGACAAATTTTCTACACCATAAACCCCTATAAAACAACTGAGAAAAGTGTGTGCATATTACAGTGGTATTAGAGCATGTTCCTCTGTAGTTGTAGCTTTGAGGGGCACTTATAATCAGATTTATGAGACCATAGAAGGAGAAGAACATTACCTACAAAAGGCTTAGGGAAAGAACACTAGATCCCCCTGTTAGCACTCAAAAGCGCACCATCAAAATTTTCAAATTTTGTCTGGATATTTGGGTATTATGTTGTTCCATGTCAAATTTTTGTATGCCAAACCTTCATCTTGATAGCCTCTTACCTTGTTGTTGCTAATGAGTCTCCTAAGGTTTCCAGTGCTTCTTGAGTTGATTTGAAATACATCTTGGAGGATGATTCAGTTCTTATCATTACATGCTTATCATAAAACTTGGTTCAAAGTTAAGCTCTTTTACTTTCATTTGAAATATTAAAATTGGTTTTTCTTTAACCTCTTAAGCCTAGGATTTTATTACCTTTCTTAGAAAAAACAAAAATGGTTTTGTTTTTGTTTCAAAAGAAAAAAAAATTGAGCAGCCTTGTTACATGAAGAAATAAAGGCTCTTTTGGATTTTTAACTATTTTTTTACTCGGGCTTATTCTTTTGACCAAACAATATTGGGCCCACGGGCCCAATATCTAATTATTCGAGCCCACTGATGTCAATCCAAGCACCTACACCAATGCATAACACAAGTCCCAACTCCCAAAGCGCCCATCCACATGGAGGAGGAGCCCACAGGGGGCTTTTTCATTGCTCAACACGTCGAACTAAAGTGGGAACATGGGCATATATATTCACCTACAAATTCTGTCACCCAACGGATGTGGAATATGTCCCCATTGGCATATAAAACCAAAACACATAGCATATTACAGTTGTTGGCAGGTGTTTAAACGAATCGTCGCCAAGTGTTTGCAGGGTTTGAAGGTGCTAGTTTCTAGACTCTGCAAATGTGGAGGGTTCGTGTCACACTCATGAGTGCAGAGAAAGGGAACAACAGGGTGTGGAGTTTACATTTTCAAGAAGGTGCTAGGTTCACACCCAGATCCCATGATCGGAGCATCGATAGAAATATATTTCTAAAACTTAGTGCAAGACACATGGAGGAGAGCTTACGAGGCAACAGAATTTGCTCAACTGATATATCCCTTGCTCGAAAGCCTGCGTGATGGTAGTGTTTATGTTGTAATCATCCTTTTCAAACAGAGTTTTTATCCTTGATGTTCCATATGTTAAACACAGCCTTTGCAGTGGTTGTGTGCAGGTGAAGGAATCATAAGTGAAGGTCCTCTACATGAAGGTCATGAAGATCCTCGTCAAGGAGAGAAACGTCTGGAGAGTCGACGCCCACATCAGTATTTGTGGAGACATTCATGGAAAATTTTATGTTATGAAAGAGTTATTTAAAGTTGGGCACCTTTACTACACCTGGATATTTCATTTCACACAGAGTACCCTTGGATTTTCAATGCAAGTGGTGATCACACAATAAGGATATTGGACTGCCAATTTTGAACTTGTATATATGTCTTTCTTGTCCACAATTAGTATTCAATGTGTGCTTGTTTTTATCCTAAGGAAGAATTAGTTGTTTCAGTATCCTTGGATCAGACTGTTTGTGTATGAGATATTAGTGTTCTGAGGAATAAAATCATCTCTCCAATTTATAATATTTCAAGGTCCGTACAACACATTGCATGGAATCCATTTTTTGAGCTTTTTATCCTCGCAAATGCCCTAGACTTGGAAGTGAGGATGGTCAAGAAACATTTGATGAACTATTGCATGTGAAATTAAATTCAGTTTCAACTGATGACTTGGGCATTATCCCTCTTATTAAGTGGGTTAAACACGAAAAGTTTCATGTTGAATTCATCTATTGCTATTATGATAGCCTTTCTCCTTCTTAGCAATCTTGGTTCCTCTGTTGTGGAAGTGGCAATTGATGCTTTGGTGGAAGAATGTGGTAAAATGCGCAAAGGTATTTCATCGGGGGAGATTCAATCCTTTGCATGGATGGCATTAACTACAGGGAATGTGCTAGGTAACTTGTTTGGCGGTATTTTTGTGAGCCCAGTTGATGCAAGGACTATGTTCACCATTTTTCTTTTACCTTTGATCATTCAAGTTGAGGACTCCTTGGATTTTAGGGAGGAGTCCTTTGGTCTCTGTAGTATGAAGCAAACTAAGGTTGCATAATATTCAAGCCTAATCAAGAGGAAGTCATAATGTGCAGCATTATCTTTTAACAAATCAATTATTGGTGCATCTATGAATAATAGAATCTGAGAAGCATAAAAAATCAGGTCTCGGATATTGTGAGAGTCATACAGAGACCAAAAATTGCATATCTTCTTGCTTGGTTTGTTGTGTCTATTGGAATGACACCAATTTTAATAGGAACTATTTTTTTCTAACACACACGGCATTTGAAGATTCATCCACATATCTTGGCACTTGCAAAGGTGGTTTTCATTAGGGAACTATTCTAGATTTCCATTGGGTATATTCATTCAATCCATGGCAGCATTGGTTCCATTAACTTGGATATCATTCATGTGTGATGTAAATCCTGCTATTGAATGTCTTAAGAAAAACAACAAAGTTCAAAGGGTTAAGCATAGCAGTGTTGAACAGTAAAGAGGAAACTAGTCAATGAAGGTGAAATTAGCAAAGATGGAAAGCAGTCATCTTAGCTTTCTGAGGCAGTACGATCAGTTGTTCCTAATACAAGTGCGATAAAGAAACCTTGTTTTTGTAAAAGAAACAAGAAGGACTACCCTTATTATTGCAACGAGACCATATCATTATGTGAAGGATTCTATTTGAAAATAGATTATTTCTTAAAAGGCATCATTTTGTTTCATTTTCTTGATACCTTCTTCTACTAAACATATTGGATAATTGTAGGCAGCATGCTCTAGATTTTATTTTTACAAAGGATGGTGATACACAGTTTGCAACAATTTGTATTAGATATGCAGTTGGAGACAATTATATCAACTAGAGCAGCTTGGTATTGAACTATTGCACATTTTTCAGTCTTTTCTCAGCCTTCAAAAGCATTGCAAAGCTACTCAAGACAATCAACAGTTAAAGGATATTTCCATAAATCTATTGAAAGTTTTCTATGGAATCTGCTACAATATGTGCTACGAATTCTTGAGGCGCTGCAGAATGTGCTATGAATCCTTGTTCACAAGATTTCAAAGGAATAGTGGTTGACAGTTGTCAATATGGATCTTGTCAGTTTCTAGAAGGCTAGTTATGAGTTGGAAGGCCACCTTTCAAAAGGAGAAGCGCTCAAAAAGGGACAGTTCATCTGCATAAGGGAATGTTAGGAGTGTGGCCAGCATGACCCTTGTTTTTAGCATTTAGTTATCTTATGTTATCCACATGTTTCGTTTTCCATTTTGAGGGCAGAGGATCCGATGTGAGGGGGGTTCTTTGAATGATAGTGTTTTCACTGAAAGCAAAATATATAAAAAGACTATTGCAAGTTTGATAGAGAGTTAGGAATGAGCTAGGGGGGAGAGGGATTTTGACCCGGAGGAATTCAGAGTGTTGTCACTTTGTTCTTTTTCCTTTCTCTGTATCTTTTAATAATTGTGATTCCTTATCAATGGATATCAATTTTTCTTTTCCATTTTTGTCTTTCTTTGTGTACTAATATTAAAGAGTGATTGATTTACTCTTCTTCTTATGCATACAATGATTGAGTGATGTTCTTCATTCTTTTCATTGGTGATATAGAATTTGTTAAAACACAAATTTTTATTGTGAGTTGATTGTTTTAAAGTGTTGGAAGTATCTCTCACATGTTCAAATCACAGTGTTCTTTTTCTCATTCATTTATCAAGCTTGTTGTCTGATCTGAAGTTTCTAAGGCCACTTTTGTTGAAGGATATAGTTGGGAATGTGTAAAGTAGTTGAATTTGATTTCCCTCATGGTCAAATTCTTGTGACTTTAAATCTTATCTTTCAATATTAAATTTGAATTCTTTGCAATGTTACCAAGCTCACCTAATTACAATCTAGGGTGACTCTTGGAGTGATAACATAAATGGCGTTGTTGTCRGGGAATGAAGTGTGAAGCTATCTTCCCTGGGAGAATGACATAGATCCAACTCTTGATGGTAGATAAGAGAGGGACACAAAAAGTTGACTGTATTATCTACCTGGCGACTCCACAATCAAAGACTCCACTGGGGAGGATCTTGTTGGCAAAAATTGAAGGGGCAAAAGTGTAAAACCAGATATCATTTCATTAGTTTCATGCATGAACTCATGTTCCTCCTTACTAGCTCTTTCCTATCTTTTCCTTTACATATAAAGAGGATCATCTTGTGATTTTTCTATTCGGATAATCCTAAGCCTTATTTTATATATCCATCCTTGCAAGAGGAAAATTTGCATCTTGTTTGTATTGTTGAAGTTGGTCCTAAACCTTCATTTCAGCCTATAGAGAAGGATGAGGTTTATATTTCAATCCTTCCTAAATCTAATCAGTCTTGTAACCATGAGAGTGATGAAGTTGATTCAAAACCTTCAGAGATCTCATCACCTTCTGCTATTAATGTTGAGTCTTGCCATCAATTTGTGACACCTCATATTCATCCCACTAGTTTTCAAACTAGAATCTAAGACAATATTTTTAAACCTTTAAGGCTTCCATCTTACCTTCCTCCTTATCCTCTTAAATGTTTTGAGTATATTCCCCAGTTTTCTGGAGAGGATCATGTTACAACTGAAAGGAATTTGGTAGCCTTTGAGAACTTTATTGATCAATTTGAGTTAGTTCATTATGATGTTACCTTGAGGTTATTCTCCAATTCCTTATTTGAAGATGTTGTTGTGTGGTTTAGGAGTTAGGGAGATGATTCCATTGTTTCGTGGTTTGAGTTATCTAATGCTTTCTTAAAATATTGGGGTGAGAACAAGTATTTTGACCAATACCTGGTTGATTTTCATGATTTGAGGAGAGGAGAGGAAGAAACTATGGTTGTCTTCAATAGGAGGTTTTATAGTGTTTATCATAACATGCATGTGGAGATCCGGTATTTTGAGGTTGTTGCCATGGTGTACTATGTAATGGCTCAACATTCAAATCTTGTCCTTCTCTTGAGAGAAAGGAAATATTAATCTTTAAGATGATTGTTTGAAGATGTTGAAGAAGTTGAGGAGAAGATTCTTGCTTCCAGGAGGATCTAAGATCAAGTTTACTTTGAAAATATGCATGCATATGAGCAAAGAAACTATCAGTATGTTTCAGATTTTGAGCAAATAGACAATGAGTATGAATTAGATATGGAGCAACAAAAAGGATGTAAGTATATTTCAGATTAGGAACCAGATTCATCAGTCTTTGCATATTTTTCTATGGACGGGTATGCATGTCAAGCTTATGATCAGTTTTCAAACCATATTGAGCATACAGTAACTGATGGTTGCATAGATTATTATATGTTTCTAGTTGATAATAATAAGTATGTTTTAAACCCTGCTTTATCATTATCTTGTGATCATTATTATGAAGAGGGAGTTGTTCCTACTAGTGGTCAAGATCTGATCACAAGGGAACTAGAAGGTTATCAGTTTTCAAGCAAAGAGGCATTCATGGATGAGCAGTTTTTTCCTATGGATCAACATGTTTCTGATCTTGGTTTCAAAGATTCATTTGCAACCTTGTTGGAGTCAAGTTTTTCAGATTTTCTGAAAATTTTAGATTTCATTTCACTAGCATTCACGGGTGAGTATGGTTTTCTGAAGGATTCTCTATCACTGTTATTATATTTTTGTTTTTATCTATTGATCAATGATAGAGACAAGATCATCTCAGTCTTGAAATTACTTCAATGGCTACTGTGGAAGTCTAGTTTTACTTGACCAAGTTGCAAATCTGGTTAGGGTAGGGTAGCATAGGTAATAAGCTCACTTCCCGAGCATTGCTTTCCTTCAGTTTGTAGCGGGTTTTTTAGTTTGCTTGAATAAGTGGCAGTTTTCGACAATGTTCAGAGATTGGTTTCACAGTTTACTCCATAGACCAATGGATACGGCGACTGGAAGTGCTAGGTTCTTGGAAACCTCACAGGGAGGCCTCCCTCCCAGTTGGAGCCAATGTTAGCACTCAAAAGTGCACCATCAAAATTTTCAAATTTTGTTCGGAACTTTGGTTATTATGTTGTTCCTAGTCAAATTTTTGTATGTCAAAACTTCATCTTGCTAGCCTCTTACCTTGTTGTTGTTGACGAGTCTCCTAAGGTTTCCAATGCTTCTTGAGTTGATTTGAAATACATCTTGGAGGATGATTCAGTTCTTATCGTTACATGCTTATCATAAAACTAGGTTCAAGGTTGAGCTCTTTTACTTTCATTTGAAATATTAAAATTGTTTTTGATTTAACCTCTTGAGCCTAGGATTTTATCATCTTAGAAAAAACAAAAATGGTTTTTTTTTTGTTTCAAAAGAAAAGTTTTTGAGCAGCCTTGTTACATGAAGAAATAAAGGATATTTTGGATTTTTAACTATTTGTTTACTCGGGCTTATTCTTTTGACCAAAAAATAATGGGCCCACAGGCCTAATCTCCAATTATTTGAGCCCACTACTATCGAGCCAAGCACCTACACCAATGCATAACACAAATCTCAGCGCCCAACCACATGGAGGAGGATCCCATAGGGGGAATTTTCATTTCTCAACGCGTAGAACTGAAGTGGGAATGTGGGTGTATATATTCACCTAGGAATTCTATCACCCAACGGATGTGGGATATGTCCTCATTGGCATATAAAACCAAAACGCAGAGCAGATTACAGTTGTTGGCAGGTGTTTAAATGAATCGTCGCCAAGTGTTTGCACGGTTTGAAGGTTCTAGTTGCCAGACTCTGCAGATGTGGAGAGTTTGTGTCACACTTATGCTTGTAGAGAAAGGGAACAAGAAGGTACAGAGTTTACATTTTCAGGAAAGTGCTAGGTTCACACCCAAAGCCCATGATCAGAGCATCCATAGAAATATATGTCTAAAACATAGTGCAAGACACATGGAGGAGAGCTTACGAGGCAAGAGACTTTGTTCAACTGATATAACCCTTGCTCGAAAGTCTGCGCGATGGCAGCGTTTATGTTGTAATCGTCCTTTTCAAACAGAGGTTTTATCCTTGATGTTCCATATGTTAAACACATCCTTTGCATTGGTTGTGTGTAGGTGAAGGAATCGAAAGTGAAGGCCCTCTGCATGAAGTTCATGAAGATCCTCGTCGAGGAGAGAAACATACGAAGAGTCGATGCCCCAGTTAGTATTTATGGATACATTCATGGGAAATTTTATGTTATGAAAGAGCTATTTAAAGTTGGGCACCTTTACTACACTTGGAGATTTCAGTTCACACAGAGTACCCTTTGATTGTTAAAGCAAGTGGCGATCACACAACAAGGATATTGGATTGCCAATTTTGAACTTGTATATTTGTCTTTGTTGTCCACAATTAGTATTCAATGTGTGCTTCTTTTTATCCTAAGGAAGAATTGGTTGTTTCAGTCTCCTTGGATCATGATGTTTGTGTATGAGATATTGGTGTTCTAAGGAAGAAAATCATCTCTCCGGTTTATAATATTTCAAGGCCCATACAACACATTGCATGGAATCCATTTTCTAAGCTTTCTATCCTCGCAGTTGCCCTGGAATTGGAAGTGAATATGGTCAAGAAAAATTTGATGAACTATTGCATGTGAAATTAAATTCATTGTCAACTGATGACTTGGGTGTTATCCCTCTAATTAAGTGGGTTAAACACAAAAAAATTGATGTTGCATGTTCGTCTATTTCTATTATGACAGCCTTTCTCCTTCTTAGAAATCTTGGTGCCTCTGTTGTGGAAGTGGCCATTGATGCTTTGGTGGCAGAATGTGGTAAAATGCACAAAGGTATTTCATCAGGWTATCTTAAATCCTTTGCATGGATGGAATTGACTACAGGGAATGTGCTAGGTAACTTGTTTGGCAATATTTTTGTGAGCCCAGTTGATGCAAAGACTATGTTCACCATTTTTCTTTTACCTTTGAGCATTCAAGTTGAGGCTTCCTTGGCTTTTAGGGAGGAGTTCTTTGGTCTTTGTAGTATGAAGCAAACTAAGGTTGCATAATATTCAAGCCTAATTAAGAGGAAGTCACAAGGTGCAACATTATCTTTTAATAATCAAGTATTGGTGCATCTATGAATAACATAATCTGAGAAGCATAAAAAATTAGGTCTCAGATATTGTGAGAGTCATACAGAGACCAGAAATTGCATATCTTCTTTCCTGGTTTGTTGTGTCTATTGGAATGAAACCACTTTTAATAGGAACTATGTTTTTCTAACACACACAACATTTGAAGATTCATCCACATATCTTGGCACTTGCAAAGTGGTTTTCATCATGGAACTATTACAAATTTTCATTGGGTATATTCATTCAATCCATGGAAACATTGGTTCCATTAAATTGGATATCATTCATGCCTAATGTAAAGTTTGTTATTGAATGTCTTAAGAAAAGCAGAAAAGTTCAAAGGGTTAGGCAGAGTAGTGTTGAACAGTAAATAAGAAACTAGTCAATGAAGGTGAAATTAGCAAAGATGGAAAGCAGTCATCTTAGCTTTCTGAGGCAGTACGATCAGTTGTTTCTAATACCAGTGCAGTCAAGAAACCCTATTTTTGTAAAGGAAACAAGAAGGACTACCCTTCTTATTGCAACGAGACCATATCACTATGTGAAGGCTTCTATTTGAAAATAGATTATTTCTTAAAAGGCATCATTTTGTTTCATTTTCTTGATACCTTCTGCTACTAAACATATTGGATGATTGTAGGCAGCATGCTCTATATTTGATTTTTACAGAGGATGGTGATACGCAGTTTGCAACAGGTTGTATTAGATATGCAGTTGCAGAGAGTTATATCAGCTGGAGCAGCTTGGTCTTGAACTATTACACCTTTTCAGTCTTTTCTCAACCTTCAAAAGCATTGGAGAGCTACTCAAGACAATCAACAGTTAAAGTATATTTCTAGAAATCTGTTGAAAGTTCGCTACGGAATCTGCTACAAAATGTGCTACGAATTCTTGAGGCGTTGTAGAATGTGCTATGAATCCTTGTTCTGGATATTTCAAAGGAACAATGGTTTCCAAGTGTCAATATGGATCTTGCCAATTGTTAGAAGGTCATTTATGAGTCGGAAGGCCACATGCCAAAGGGAGAAGTGCTCAAAAATGGACAGTTCATCAGCATAAAGGGATGTTAGGGGCGTGGCCACCATGACCCTTGTTTTTAGCATTTAGTTATCTTTTGTTATCCACATGTTTCATTTTCCATTTTGAGGGAAGAGGATTCAATTTGGGGGGGGTTATTCTAATGATAGTGTTGTCACTGAAAACAAAAGATATAAAAAGACTATTGCAAGTCTGATATAGGGTTAGGAATGAGCTAGGGGGAAGAGGGTTTTTGACCCGGAGGAATTCAGAGTTTTGTCAATGTGTTCTTTTTCCTTTCTCTGTATCTTTTCATACTTATGATTCCTTATCAATGGAGATCAGTTTTTCTTTTCCATTTCTGTCTTTCTCTGTGTACTAATATTAAAGAGTGATTGATTTACTCTTCTTCTTATTCATACAATGATTGAGTGATGTTCTTCGTTCTTTGCATTGGTGATATAGAATTTGTTAATACACAGATTTTTACTGTGAGTTGATTGTTTTTAAGTGTTGGAAGTATCTCTGACATGTTCATATCACAGTCTTCTTTTACTCATTCATTTATCAAGCTTGTTGTCTGATCTAAAGGTTCTAAGGCCACTTTTGTTGAAGGATATAGTTGGGAATGTGTACAGTAGATGAATTTGATTTCCCTTATGGTCAAATCCCTATGACTTTAAAGCTTATATTTCAAGTTTAAATTTGAATTATTTGCAATGTTACCAAGCTCACCTGATTACAGTCTAGGGTGACTCTTGGAGTGATAGCACCCCCCATGTGGGAAGAAGAAGAAGCGGTTATAGAAAAATAAACAGGAGAGGCGACACCATCTATCATACTTAATGGAAAAGAAACTGTGGGGGAAGAAGATGATGAAAGGATCAACAGTCTGTTCAATATTTTGAATGATTTGGCCAGGGGCCAAAAGGTCATGATGGACTTTATGGGGTAGCTAGCTAAGAATTCCTTGGAGGGCCCAACGAAGAAGAATCATAATGGTGACGGGGGCTCAAACAATGGAGAGGGTATCCATTCATGCACTACCATGTAGAGCCAGCCCCACTTGTACACCAAATCCCCTAGACCCACTATGCCTCAATTTTTGGGGAATGATGTCGCATGTCCATTGATGCAGGTTGATCAGGATGAGCCCTATAGGGCATATTTAGAGGAGTACAAGAGGTTGGGAGATGATTTCCACTCGGTCATGTATTTCACAGAGTTCTGCAATATGAAGAGCAGAAACCGACCGAGAGGGCCCATGAGGGCCATGACACAAAATTTTGAGTTGCAGCGTACCCTTGGGAAGGTCACCATTCCCAACTTCGATGGGAGCTCTAAATGCTCTGTGAGATCATGGGTGCAGAAGCTCGACACTTACTTCCATCTGCACCAGATGATAGAGACAGATGACATTAAGTTGGACACCTTGCACTTGGATGGTGAGGCCCATGAGTGGTGGTACCATTGGTTAGTCACCTTGGGACATGTCGAGGTCACTACCTACCTAGACTTCACACAAAGGCTCATATAGAGATTTGAAAGGAAGGATTTGTTGCTTCACTTCAGAGAACTGGCTCAACTCAAGCAGACAGGTAGCCCTGAGGCTTATATATCTGAGTTTAAAAAGGTTGATGTGATGGTGAAAGACATTTCAAAGGCTCATTTGGTGATGTTGTTTGTTGAGGGGATATCGAAGCCTCTACGAGGATGGTTCAAGGCTTATAAGCATACCTTTATAAGATGCAGTCAGTAGATCTTGTGACATGCAGGATGCAGTACCTAAAAGTTGGTTTCCACCCAAAACCACTTTTACCCCGAAGACTAAGGAGACCATACCACCTTAGAGAGATTGGGTCGGAAATCCCAAACTGGATGAAGAGACCAGGAAGGAATTGAGGAAAAATAAATTATGTTTCAGCTGTTATGAACCATGGGCACCAGGACACAGATGCGTTGGGAAGGAAAAAATGGGAAAGGCCCATTGTATTGAGGTATACTCTGACAGTGACAGTGATGAGGATGAGGAGGTGAAACAGGCACATGACCAAGGAAATCCATCATCAAGCGAGAGTCTTCATGAGTTGTGGCTAAGGGCCTAGTCATGGCCTCGATGTTAGGATTTATGAGGTATCATACCTTCAAGGTCACAGGTGTCCTACAGGAGCACAAGGTGACATTCTTTATTGATGGGGGAGCATCCCATAACTTCATTGACGCTAACATGGTCGAGAGGAGAGGAATTCTGACAGAGGAATTCAATGGGTTCACAGTAGTCATACCAGGAGGCCACTAGATGAGTTCCACTAAGTGGATTCCCAAGATCACAATAACCATGGGAAATTACTCATTAACCATGATTTCTTTGTGGTGGACATACTAGACACCATTGTAGTGTTGGGCATTCAATGGATTTACTCTATTTGGAGATACACTACTGATCAGGGGACCATGGAGATGGATTTCACAGGCCCAAATGGAAACAAAGTGGTCCTACGACCCATGCACCAGTACCCATCGAAGATTGTGCCATCGCACAGCATGGA
Organism: Picea mariana; assembly: GCA_032191745.1. NCBI lineage: Eukaryota > Viridiplantae > Streptophyta > Pinopsida > Pinales > Pinaceae > Picea > Picea mariana. The sequence goes on from JASDQU010817804.1 coordinate 33,166, forward strand.
GGAAGTCATGAGGCATGGTGATATAGAGTGGTTTGTAGAGTGTTTTATTTATGACAGAGAACCGCCCAATTGTCTGCAACATCCTCTAGAGGAATTACATGTATTACTCCTCAAACATCATAAGGTATTTAGTGACATTTCTCCTGGCATTCCACCCGATAGAGGTTTTGAGCATATCATAGAGTTAGAAGAGGGGGTCCAAGCAGTTATCACCAACCCCTATCGACACCCTAAAGTATATAAGGACGATATTGAAAAAACCATCAAAGAATTGTTGAAAATGGGCCACATCTTCCCTAGTTCCAACCTGTTTTCCTCTTTCGTTGTCTTAGTCAAGAAGAAGGATGATACTATGCAGATGTGTATTGACAAGAGGACTCTAAACAAGAAAATGATAAAGAATTGGTACCCCATACTCAGGATCGTTGAATTAATGGATTAGCTCAGAGGAGCTAAATTTTTCCTAAATATTGTTTTTCGATCAGGGTACCATCAGATTAAGGTACGAGAGCAGGACATACCTAAGACAACCTTTCGATGCCACTATGGGAATTATGAGTTTTTGGTCATGTCATTCGGGATAACTAATACCCCTACCACTTTCCAGTTGTGCATGAATCATGTGTTCAATAAGCAACTAAGGAAGTTCTTATAGGTCTTCTTTGACGACATCCTCATATACAACAAAACATGGGAAGACCATCTGCGACATCTTGATGAAGTACTTGGTATTATAGAGAGTCAGCAGTTGTTTGAAAAGGAATCCAAGTGTGAGTTTGGTATGATAGAGATGCTCTACTTGGGGCACGTGATTGGGTAGAATGGGGTACAGATGCACCAAGAAAAGATTAGGGTGATCATTGAGTGGCCAACTCCCATGAATGTGATAGAACTAAAGAATGTCCTTGGTCTCTGCACTTACTACAGGAAACTTGTTAAAGGATTCTCACATTTGATAGCGCCACTGACCGATCTCACCAGAAAGGGGGCTTTCATTTGGATAGAGGAGGCCCACGAGACATTCGAGATAATGAATCATGTGATGAGTTCATGCCCTAATTTAGCACTCCCTGATTTCACTTAGCACTTTGTCTTGGAGTGTGATGCTTCAGGAATTGGGATAGGAGTTGTATTGATGAAAAGAGGTCACCCAATCGTGTTTGAGAGCCACAAACTTCGAGAGTATGAGTGGAATTATTCTATATAAGAAAAAAATATGTTGTCCATAATGCATGCTTTGACCAAATTTCGATAGTACTTGGTGGGAAACGGGTTCAAGGTAAAGACTGATCATAATAGCTTGAAGTTTCTCATGTAGAAAAAGGAGCTAAGCGAGTAGAAAAAAAATGAACCAGTACAAACCAAGCCTACGATTTTGAAATTGAGTATGTGAAAGGAAAAAATAATGTGGTTGTTGACGCCCTATCCAAGATACCCACTCTCTCTCTCGTGGATATTTTAGTGAAATGGAAGGCACTTCTATTGGTAGAATACTCCAAAAACAAGTTTGTTTGTGAGATACTTGATGGTCAAGTCTCTGATGACTGGTACAAGGTTATTGAGGAAATCATATATTATAAGGGCCGGATCTACTTAGTACCTGAATCTCAATTGAAAGACAAAATTCTAAATGATGTGCATAATTCTCCTTTGGCAGGACATCTAGGATACATGAAGACTTATAGACAAATTCGGGAGAGGTTCACTTGGAAGGGTCTCAAGACTGATGTAGTGAAGTTTGTATGGGAGTGCCACATTTGTCAATTGAATAAGGAAGAACATACCCATCCAGCAGGATTTCTCTAACCACTTCCCATCCCTAAACAAAAATGGGAAAGCAATTTGATGGATTTTATTATAGGGTTGCCTCAGGTTCAGGGGAAGGATTGTATCTACATGGTGGTTGACAGGATTATTAAATTTTCCCATTTCTTTTCCATATCATCCAAATACTCTAAATCGCAGGTAGCGGAATTGTTCTTCAGAGACGTATTTCAGCTGCATGGACTGCCCAAGAAAATTGTCAGTGATCGAGCCAACAGATTTATGGGGGGTTTCTGGTAGGATTTGTTCAGACTCGTAGGGACATAATCAATGCCCAGTACCATTTATCGCCCTCAGACTGATGGGAAAACCGAAATTGTGAACAAATGGCTTGAGGGGTATTTGAGAAACTATGTTTTGGGGCAACATATGGCATGGATCAAATGGTTGCACTTGGGTGAGCATTGTTATAATGCCACCTATCACATTTCGATCGGGATGACACCTTTCAAATATCTATATGGTTATGATGCCACCACTTTTGTGGACTGAGCATTTGGGTACAACCGGTGTAACACCATGTTTTCCCCAGTCTATTAAAATAACTATATTGACGAAGAACTATGGCAAACTCAAAGGTGTGAATGTTTGATTTGATGGACCTTTGTATAAAAGGTCGATGAATGTAAATTATGTTATGAATATGTGTTGCATGATTGTTGGGAGTGGGATGTGCTAAAAGAGACCATGATGGCTAATGAAGGGTGGTGGAAGGGACCTGGAATTGTTGCGTTAACTTCCACCAAACCAGTACCATACTGGTTTTTACTTTCTCAAAGACCAAGGCAACTCTCTGACCCTGGAATAAATTTCCCGTCGAGATGGTGGGTGGGGAAGCTCCTCAAGAGTTAATGAGGGGATGGAGCGAACCACCCATCCATAAAGCTCTCAGACCTGACCACGGATGGGGGAATTTGTGCCACACACAATCTTGCAGAGAAGGGAAAGAAAGGAAGTGTGGGAAGGGGTAGAGAAAAGGGAGCGCACGCGATAGGGATCACAGAAGAGAACCGCAAAACCCTGGAACCACAAGGAGTTCTAAACACATGAGAAGGAGAGTAACTTTCGTCCTTGATTTTTGTCTGTATCAGGGGAAGGAGAGTAACCTTCATCCTTAACTTCTGTTGAGCTGGAAGTAAGAGATCGAATCTTAGAGCATCGTGGTCTAGCTCGGGGGTGGCTAGTGGTACATCCGTTTGAAGTCATTGAGCCTACGGTTGGGTGGAAACGAGCACCCCTCTCAGCAGTTGCATCACGCCTTATGGTTCCGATAAGTGTTTTATGCCTTATATTTTGAATTGAATATCATGGATGAATGTTTATACTTATATGCCATATTTGATGTCTGTGTAAATTAGTTAATTTCAAAGTATGTGTCCATCCCATTGAGAATAGACCCATCTGGTTGACCTTTGCAATATTCTAGGATGGCTCCTCGAGAGCACCTTTCCCCGGGAATCGCCTCATAACTTTGGAACCATACCGAGCCTTTACCCAGAAACCTGACTAAAATCAGAGATAACTGCCCAAGAACCATCTGAAGGTTCATGTGATCCGGGTCTGGAAAACCTGTGCAAGAAAGAGTAGTTATCTAAGGTTTCGGAGTCGTGGGAGTCTAAAGCTCCGAAAGGGTGAATTTTTGTGACCCAAGTTCAAAAAGGATAGCGAATCCAATTATCAAAATGGAGTATCCCTTCGTTTGGTAGACGAACGGATGAGATCCTTTCAGAAATACGCCAGGTCTGTCAAGACCAATGGATCTAGAGGAGGAGCGGGGGTGTTAACGCCTCAACCCCTCTAGCCTTCGCAAGTAGCGATGGAACCGGGACCATAGATCCTAGGATCCATCAAGAGCTATCTAGACCGTCGATCTTAACCCTTGTGTATATGGGAGGATGGACTCGTCATAGTCCTGAAAGTCCCTATTTAATCAGGACCATCCATTTAGCAAGGACACGTGGCAGTCGGGTGGCATTTCGCTAACTCGTGACTTGGAGTGGTCAAAGGGTAGGACCGCACAAACTCACAAGTCGCGAATTCGTGACATAATCGTGGTTGTTGATCTAGGAGTGATCTGGACCGTCGATTTAGCATGAATGAGTTTCAGCGTTTTGGCATCCAGGAGACTAAAGGTCAGAATCTCTCGGTTTCGCAAGTCGCAAAATCCTGGCATACGAAACCCCGACGTGCTCAGTGGGTTGTCCCTAGGTCACAGGACAGGGTCATGTGGTAGAAGGAGGAGGTATGCACTAGTAGTTGGCTAAGGGTCTAACTCAGGGATCGGTATTTCAGGACTTGAGAATTCGAAGAAATGAGAAGTTGAGGGACGTGAAGTCCCGAAATCGTGAAACGCAAAATAACCTATGGTTGTAGGTTGTTTTCATAGCTTCGTGGTCATGTGGAGGAGGGTCACGTCGTGATCATAGGTGAGAGGGCTATCACGTGCTAGGCCCCTTAATCGCTTTCAGGACTGAAGGAAATGAAGAGGTTGGGATGCCTTGCATCGGGAGCCCCGATGTCACGAAATACGATGAGCCTTTTAAACTAAGCCTATGGTTGTGAGTCTCGATCACGAGGTGGAGGATGAGGAATGAGCTAGTCTGCGCTAGGCCCCTGTAGGAATTTGGGAATTTTGTCCTTTGAGAAAAAGGCAAAAATTTTGTTATGCCGTCGTGGGTGTGTGACAACCGGGCACCCAAAGCCAAAGATTAGATTCAGGAGAGTTAGGACATCTTGTGAACTCTCAAAGATAACCTGCAAATGACACAGAATCAACAGAAGATGTATGTCAATAAGCATAGAGGGGAGTGTCGTTTTGAGGTGGGGGACTTGGTATACCTCCACTTGTAGCCATACAAGCAGTCATCATTGAAAATGAAAGGGGTATTGAAATTGAAGCCACGATTCTGTGGTTCCTACAGGATTTCGAGGCGAGTTGGGGAGGTAGATTATCAGTTAGAGCTTCCAGAGGGGTGTAAGATACACAATGTTTTTCATGTTTCATGCCTCGAGAAGGCAGTGAGACAGCATGTTGTGACCTCTATGGAGCTACCACTATTAGATGAGGAGGGGCAGCTGATTCTAATTCCAAAGGAGGTGTTGGAGACAAGAGAGAGGAAATTAAGGATCATGAGAATCAAAGAGTACCTAATCAAATGGAAAAAATTTCCTATCGAAGACATCACTTGGGAAGGAAAGAATATATTGCAACATCCTGGGTTTCAATTGCTTGAGGACAAGAAATCTCACATGGGGAGGACTGTAATCTCCTCGTTGGACTAGGAGGCATAAGGAGTGGTTCGGTTAGCCTAACTTGGTTCCTGTAGGCTAAGTCGGAAAAGTCACCAAGGAACTCAACTTTTTCCTAGGAAATAACTTTATAAAGTGAAAAAGGGGGGGCATGGGTCTTAGGCAAATGAAGTCACTTAAAAATTATAAAGTGTGCAAGCATAAGTGACTTTAAAAATTAAATAAAAATAAATTGAGTGGGAAATAACTCAATGGAGAAATGAAAGAGGGGAAATGAGGGGGCACCCCTCACTCTTGCATTTTTTCTCATTTGGAAAATAGATTTTGGAGAGCTCTTGAGGAAAGAGTCTAGGGTTTTGGAAACCCTTGTTCATCTACTGGTTTTGGTTTTGCAACGATACACCCTAGCTAGTTTGGGAAGGAATCACTTCATATTTGTTCTTGTGCTTCATTGAAACTGAGATCTATTCAATAACTATGTTTTTCACTCAGAGTATCATTGAGTTCAGAAATGTGGTTGAGTTTTGGTGTGCAAGGGGAGAATAGTTTAGAGAGGGATGAGTTTCCTAAGAGAAAAACGTGAGCCATTATTACAGCCATCTAGAGTGAGTTGGGAGCACACTTTTTGAAGACATAGGAGCAATTTTAGTGTGGGAACTAAAGGACACCATTGTTGGGAAGTATTGTTATCATTGTGGAGCAATTTCCTCTTGGTATTTTCTATGTGAAGTGTTGTGTTCATTATTTATCAGTGGGGCCGAGTTTACATAGCCTCAGCACAAATTTTGTAAGGAATCAGTTTATTCCCGAGTGGGTCGTGTCATTTGTTGTTGGAAAATGGGTTCCTCTACTTCCTTAGGGCCGAAATATCCATTTCTGAGTGAAATCACTTGTGGGGGGTCGACTCATTTCTATGTGGCCGAGCTTCTTATTGCTGGTGTATTCCTTATCCATTCATCTTTATCAACATATCCATACCAACTAGAGGTATTGTTTCCTATAGAACTTTCTCCCATCTCTCATACATGTCATTGCATTGCAAAGAAAATATACAACAACGGGATACCAGGATGCAATTTTAAAGAGACAACTCTTCTTCATTTTAAAGATCTATTGGAAACAAATTCATTCCATTTTCAAATCATTTGGTATCATAGCATAGGTTTTTGAAGGCTTGATTAGATTTTTCTTTTTTTTTTTTTTTTCTTTTTTTAAGCTGATGCTTACAAGGTTGAAGCTCACAAGTGGAGAAAGTCAACTTGTAGAGCCAATTTCTCAACTGTCAATAAGGATAACTATCAAATCACCTCAAGCTTCAAAGAGATATTCACCAAGTATGGCTCATGAAGAGAGTCATGGAACTCTTACTTCAGAGGAGGAAAATTTCAGAAAATATTTCTATGATATGACTGAGATGGTCAAAGTTTTGTTTGAAGAAAGAAATGAAAGATTGCAAGGTGAAAGCTCCAACCCTCCAAAGGGAAATGGAGACAGTGGTGATAAAACTCCAAAGGGAAATGGAGGGAATGGTGATTCTCCACCTCCTTCACCTCCATCTTCCACCTCTTCCACCATTTCACAACCACGTCCAAATTCTCCAAAAGAACATGGTAAAACTCCTTTACAAACTCCTTTGCTTAATATTGATATTAAGTTTGAATTGCCTATGTACAATGGAGAGGTAAATGTTGATAAATTAGATAATTGGATTCGTCGGATTGAAGTGTATTGTAGGATACAAAGAATCACAGATGATGAAACTAAGATTCATCTTGCTTCTTTAAGATTGGACAGTGCAACACTCATTTGGTGGGAAGCTAAAACTCAAGAGGACATGAAGAAACATGGTAAAGTTTTATCCTCTTGGAATGATTTTATTGTTGCAATTAAAAGGAAATTTTATCCATTAGCATACCTGAAGAAAGCTATTATGGACTGGCAAAAATTTAGGCAAGCTAAAGGGCAAGATGTGTAAAGATTCACTCAAGAATTTAGGAGAAGGGCTTTGGTTTTTGGTATAGATTTGTCTTCTCAAGTAACTTTACTCAAATACATTGGAGGTTTGCATAGCTACTTGAGGCATACAATACTTATGTTTAACCCTTTAAATATAGATGAAGTTTGTGTACAAGCAACTCATTTAGAGGCAAGAGGAAGGAATGAACCTCAAGAGGGCAGCAAGAATTCTTTTAATGGAGACAAGGGAAAGAGGAAGTTTGAAGGAAATGGAAAGAAAAATGCTTCAGTCAAGAAAGAGAGAGAGAAACTCTCATGTAAACATTGTTCAAAGGATGGCCATGATGAAGACCATTGTTGGAAACTTCATCCTGAAAAGAGACCCAAAAAGTTCAACAAAAAAGAGAAACCAAACATTGTTGCAACTGTACAACAAGATTTAGGATCTGATTCGGAAGATGAAACAAAAATCACAGCCATGGGTTTACAAGGTAAGAATTCTATTGCTAGCACTAGTTCTTCAAATTCTTCCATCAATGAAACTCAACATGAAAAAGAAAGAATAGAGCTTTTCCACATAAGGGTAATTGCAAAACATACCAAGATAGATACTATTTTTGATACGGGATCACAAGCAAACCTTATTTCTGAAGACATTGTCAAGAAACTAGATTTGGAAACTACTCCTCATCCTAAACCATACCCTTTGGGTTAGATATGTGACAATGCCAAATTGCATATGACAAGAAGGTGTAAAATCAGATTTTCCATCACTGCAAACTATATAGATGAGGTAGAGCTTGATGTTATTACATTGGATATTTGTGATATTGTGTTGGGAAGCCCATATTTATATGATAGGAGAGTCATTTTTCATCGTCATGAGAACAAGTATCATTTGTTTAAAAATGGAGTTGAGTACATTGTTAGAGCACATACAAAGAAGATGAATTTGTCACTTACAAATGATAGACAAATGAAGAGACTAGTCAATGCTAGTAAGAACCTTGTACTTTTGATGATTAAACCCAAAAACAATGATGAAGAAGAAGTTTTCAAAGGATATGATGCAAAGTTACAATATGATTTATATGAGGTTGTTAACGAAAATGTTGAGATGTTTCAAGAACCAAGGGGATTGCCTCCTAAAAGGGGTATCCAACAAGAGATTCTATTGCAGCAAGGAGGTCCTCTTCCAAACATTGACATGTGTAGGATGTCAGACATGGAGAATGTTGAAATCAGAAAACAAGCCCAAGAGTTGCTTGAAAAAGGGGTCATCAAACCAAGCACTTCGTCATGCAAGTCACCAATTGGTTTGGTACCAGAGAAAGATTATATATGGCATATGTGGGTAGATTTCAAAGCCTTGAACAAGACTACGAATATGATTGTTGAAGGAGACACATGGAAGAAATCTTTCAAAGCAAAGTAAGCTCCATTGCATGCCTTGACAAGCTAAGTTTTCCACTTGGTGATTAGGTATAAGAAAGACATTTATGACAAAGTTGTTGATATGCTTACTAGGCCTATTGTTAGTGCTTTAGTTATTTTCAATCATAATCCTATCATGCATAGGAGATATTTGGAACAGTATGCTTTAGATGTTGATGGAAAAAATGTTTATGCAACTTTATGTCGTACTAACCAAGTTGAGGAATTGGATTCCTATGTGAATGGTAAACTTTTGTATCTTGTCAAGCTATGTTTTTCATAGGGTGAGAGAGTCAACATGATAAGGGAAGCACATTCTTCTCTTGTTGCTAGGCCATTTTGGTGTGGGCAAAACAGTGGCTAGATTGCAAAGAAAGAATCCTAAGTTTTAGGAGGAGTATCTACACTACTTTCAGCATGCTTATAACTAGGCCAAGAAGTTCATTGAACAAGTTTAGCTTGTGCATCAAACCGTTCAAGAACAGTTGAGAAAGAGTCAAGCCAAGTACAAGACAAGACATGACAAGTTTCGTATTGGTCTCAAAGGAACCAATCCAAGCAAGGCTGGATGGATTGAGGTTGGAAAGGTGGGGGAATTGTACCCTCATCTTCAGATTGACTAAAAGTAGTCTTTTGGAGGTCCAAAAGCTTCCCAATGGGGAGGTGTGATCCAGGGGATCAATTTTTTCTCAAAAATCAAAGTTCTTGGAATTGATTCAAAACAGACACGTGCGTAGGCCTCGTCATCACAAACCCAACGCAACTTGAACGGGCTCAAACGGACGTCGTATGAGCAATATATCGCATTCTGTTCATTTTGTCAAACAAGGAAAATTTTGCTGACTATACAATCCGTACAGTCCTGACATGGCAGCTGATCGTAAAGTCTGTACAACCGTACAGTGATGATGTGGAAGTGTACGGACCCAAATGTGGCAGGTGACATGGCAGAGTGCTGAATTGGCATGGGTTGATGTGGCAAGGTCGTACAGGCTTGGTGGCAGACAAGTGGATGAATCTGGTTGTGACAAGTGTCATTTTTGTGGGAAAATGTTATGGTGCCACGTGGCCTAGTCGTGGGCTGCCACGTGGAACCCCTCCAGTGATTGGCATTTGGTAAAATTTTATGACTCCACGGGAGTCGAACCCGCGACCTCCGGGCGGGGGTAGTTCTTTGGTAGGGCCTGGGCTACCAGCCCGCAAATGATGTTTCTTAATCCTTATAGTCTGATTTTAATAATTGAATTGGCATTGTCGGACAGGTGGTGGAGTAAAGGGCTGGGGCCTAGCCCTAGCCCCCGACGCATACACCATACAACTATAGCATATGACCAGACCTTATACTCTTCGCGCATGCGAATGCTTATAACGGTTGTCTTTTGGTACAGCCCTCGGTCCTTACATTCCATATGACTCTACACATAACCTTTGGCGCATGGAGTTAACACGGTTTAACACTTCAACAGTCAAGTTTCCACGCGCACGACACTTGTCAGCACCACACTCATTCTTTGCAACGGGGGTTGGATTAGGCATTGGGACATGGCCACATGCCCCCCATGCAACCTACACCTCCGCCAAAAGGCGTGCTAAACCCACTAACTGTTCGACAGAATGCATGTTTTTGTGAGATGCGCATTGTGTTGGTTTTTAGGGCCAGTAACGTTGCGGGAGCCAAGTTAGTCTGTCAGTGGGTGCGTTTTGGCGAGCAGGTATAACAAGCTTGAAAGGGAAAACTTCCAAGAGGTGTAACTTCTTCATTTTTTGGCCAAACCAGGTGTAGAAAGAGCCCAGCTAAGGGTTTTTGGATGTTCTATAGCCATTGGAGCCATATGTTTGGAATTTTGAGCACTGTAAAGCATTGTTTTTAGCACTTTGAGAAAATAATATAAAAGATCCATTGGAAGTTGGACCGGAAGATGTAGCCCAAGAGAGCGGTGAACTCCTTTATCATTTGTTGTGTTATGTGTTCATTATGGATGGTTTTTATATGTCTGATATGTTGCTCATGCTTAAGTAAAACTCTTTGAATTTATGTGTTAGTAACTTGATCCAATTACCCAAACACATACATTTTTACACTTGCAATTTTAAAGAGACAAGTCTTCTTCATTTTAAAGATCCATTGAAAACAAATTCATTCCTTTTTCAGATCAAGCATACATAAGTGCATGCTTCGAGCTATTAGTGCTAGTTCCATTTAGAGATTTTCCTTTGGTCTTGAGTCTTGAATCTTTTCTCCTTTTATCCCTGTTACTGTGGTTAGATCGGGAGCATCTCCATTTGCAGGTGGAACATATTCAATACATTCTATTATTTCACACTCCGTACTACCACCTATCCCTGTAAACATACATTCTATAGTATTTACATCCATTCTCATGTTCAACCACCTCCAAACAGTCGGGGTAGAAACTATAGTGATTTGAATTTCAGATTCAGGTCTGCAACAAAAAGGAAAAACATTATGAAATGGATAAAATTACACTGTGATCTAAGGCCATGTGTTTGCATGCATGGAGAATGTAGGAGGAAAAGCAGGCGATGCAGACGGTGGCCTGACATTGAAATTTAAGTACAAAGTAAATGTTAATGCGAAGTATTAATACACTGACACTAGGTAACGAACTTCAAACTTAAAACTTAAATTAAAACTTTCATTATGTAGTAATGAAAAAAATTACATATTACAAATAGTCATATTAGTTTAGGACTTTTTTATAAAAAGAATGCAAAAATATTGCATATTGCAAATCATCATAAAAGTTAGGATAGAGAACCAAAAAATACAAGTTAAGTTAGGATAGAAAACCAAAAAATACATTGGTGGGAGGAGGAGCTAACCCTCCCATAAGAATATAAGTTAAGTCATGTATTAAAAGTGATACTTAAACTAATAGTAGTTCAACGCCGAATCGAAAGCTATAGTCCGTGACTTGCCTTCGGCAGGGACTAATAAGGGGAGCACGGGAAATACAATACATACAAGGCAGGATATTTTTCCATGAAAAACGCCAAAAGAACTGTCAATAAAAAGAAGGCAGAACAAACAAGTAGGAAGCAGAAGAGTTATCAGAGG
>JASDQU010817806.1:0-35787 GCA_032191745.1 Picea mariana
ATGTTAAGGTCCTAACCCGCACATAGGAAGATCAATGTATTCGGATGTAATAAAGGTCAATATTAATAAGACCTTTCAATAAAATAGAATAAGGCGGATGTAAGAAGACCTAATAGAAGCTTCCGCTTCTAGAAGGATCTTCCTCTAGATGCTTCTTTTTAGTATAAATAGGAGTTGAGGGTATGAGAAACCTAGCTTGGATATTATTGTAATAGAGCGCTGCTCGTTTGGAGGTTTCCCCCTCGAAGAGGCCTGTGAACATTGCTATCTGATTCAAAGTGCTATTTCTGTTGCTATTTCGTATATCATTTCTGTGTATTGTGAAGATTATGCTAAATATTTTACTGTTATTCTGTCATTTCTAGGATTTCGTTTCTGTTCTGCATATTTTATATATCTAGTATCTTGCATGGATAAACATGCACACCATGTGCATCAACAATGTATCCTAGGTACTGGACCCCATCCATGCCGAAGGAGCATTTTTCCATGTTGGCATATATCTTGTGCTACCAGAGAGTGTGAAGAACCTATTGAATATGATGCAAGTGTTATTCCTAAGTCTTGTTGTAGATGATTATTTCATCCAGACACACCATTGAGAAATAATTAGTGAAAGGTCGCAAGATATCGTACATCATCCTCATGAAATTTTTTGGGGCTTTTGTCAAACCAAAGGACATGACCAACCATTCAAAAATACCTTCTTTTGACTTAAAGGTAGTTTTCCATACATTTGTCTATTCTATTGGGACCTGAAGGTAGCCAGACTTTAGATCAATCTTACAGAAGTATTTGTCCCCCTTGAGTTGATTAAGGAGATCGATGATTTGGGGAATTGCGTACTAGTTCTTGACTGTGATTTTATTTAGGGCTTGGTAATCAATGTAGAGTCGCGAGGTCCCCTCTTTCTTCCGCATCATCATGATTGGGCTTCCAGAAGGTGATGAGTTGGGATGTATGTGACCCTTGTGGACAAATTCTTGGATTTGACGCTTGATCTCCTCATTTTCTGATAGAGAGTGGTGATAGACTGGCCCATTGGGTGGTGGTGTGTCAGGGGTCATATCGATGTGATGCTTGACCTGACAATGCATATGTACCCCATTATGTGATGAGATGATGTCTTTGTATTCTTACACAACCTTATCCCATTTCTTATGCTATGTGGATAGGTTAGCTGCATAGGCCATGGATGTGGCTACCACCTTTCACTCACTCTGAGAGTGAATCATGACGAAGACACACTTCCTAGTCTGAGAAATGACCTTCCTGCATTGCTTGGAATATATCGAGGAAATAACACTAGGTGGGACTACCTCAGGTATCCTGTACAATTTCCTATTCAAAGTAATAATAACATTGTGAGTCCTAGATTCATATACAAAACAATGTTTCCATAAATAAGGTTGGCCCAAAATAACATCACAAACTTCAAGGGAAGAAACATCACACACTACCACATCTTTGAATGGCTTGATGTCATACGACAGGAGAAATTGTTGGCTAACACGAAGATCTCTCCCTTGATAGAGCCATCTGATGGTGTAGGGTTGTGGGTGTGGTGTTGTTGGCAGGGCTAGACGCTTGATGACCTCTGCTGAGATGATTTTGTTTTGGCTACCTCTATCCATGATGAAGTGTAACGGTGTTCCTTTCACCCACATCTATGAATGAAATAGGCGCTTTCCTTCCTCTGGATCATCAGGTTCATTAGGATGGATCTTATTGGTAGCAATGGTGGCAGTGGGTTCTGCATCAATGATATGTATCCCCTTTTCTAGTTCCGACTCAGAGTTAGAAACTGCATCTGATTCAGAGGATTTTACCTCAGCCACCAGTGACTTCTTTGAGAGACAATCAGTAGTGTTGTGTGAGGGGATTTTATGGAAGTTTCACAACTTCCTAGTATCGTTCTTCGTCTTCCCATTGTCCTTATTTTATTGTGGCTTGGAATGGTTGTCCTGAGGTTTCCCATATTTTCTCTATCCTTTTTTTGTGGGTTGGGGTTACCCTTTCCCTACTTCTACTGTGAATGGTTCTCAGACCCAAATTGTTTCATCTTTTGTTTAAGCTTCTGTTTGATTTTGATGACATATCGATAGGTCGTGCCCAAGGATGAGATGTCCGAAAAATCCATTTCTTTCTGGATGTATCTATGCAGACCATCGAGGTACTTAAGAACCATATGTCACTTAGAATATTTGATACCCAAATTGGTGTGCAATGTATGGAAGACATTGGTGAACTCTAGCGTTGTTTGGTCTCTTTCCTATCCCAGTGTGGTCCATCTTGTATACAAGTCTTCATAACTTCCAACAAGGTAGTATTGTTCCTTAATATCATCCCTGAAGGAACCCCAAGTGGGTTAAACTGTAAGTAATGTGGATCCCTCTATTTCCTTTTTCTCATAGAAAGTCTCCCACCAACCTTTGACATGGGGGACAACCTTGAGGAGTACAAATGTAATATTTTCCCTATCAGAAAAGTTGTGGACAAAAAAGTAGCCTTCTAGAAGGTTTAACCATTTATCTATGGCATCCATATCTATTTGAACTTCAAACGTAGGGATATCAAAATTGATTTGTACCTTGATAAGGGCGATGCTTCCACCTAAGGTGGATGGATCGTTTGTCGGTAGTTGTCAAAGGATTTGTGCAATTTTTTCCATCATCTTGTTTCTGTGTCGCTCAAGGGATTCCTCAAGCAACATTTTGAAAGGATATCCCATCCTGTCGTATTTAATTTCTCTTGCCATGGACGGTTTCTTGGGCATGCGAGAGCAGTTGTCCTTAAGAGAAATAAGCTCAAGACCCAACTCTCTATACCCTGACCGCGTTGGGGACATGCATTAAAAAATGACAAGGATCAGACCGCTCTGATAGCATTGATAGAGATTTATGAGCGGAACGAAATTAAACCACAGATTTATAAGAAAAACAATGAAAAATAATAGAGATATAGTAAAATTTGACTTCTATTAAATAAAAAATATGATGAAAACTGTAAAATGCAGACTGAAAACAAGCTTGCTACGCTCAGTGGATGTGACAACTACGATGATGTGACGACTACACTCATTCACAATAAGATGAGTACAATGATACTCTAAAGTAATTTTTACAATAAACATGAATTCAAAAACCATAGACATCCAAAAACCTAACCCTAGGAGATGAAGCAGCAAAAGTCCTGTGGACCCCATTAGGGTAAATTTGTACATCAACTTCTCGGGGTCGTAACTTTTGCATACGATCTTCGTTTAGGGCGCACGTTAGCTCATTGGAAAGGTATTGACAATGAGATTCATTTAGGTAGCTCCATCAAATCCTTTGGCCATGATTGAGATGCTCAATCATAAATATAAGTCATTTGGGCTGTAAAATTCCCCCGAAAGTTTGGGAACCCAAAAACTGTTAAAAATAGTAAGTTGCCAAAAAAATGTTTTGAGCTAGTTGGAAAAGGTGGGTGTGCATCGAGATATTCCTGGATAAAGCGTATAGTACATGGGACCAATATTCCAAATAATATAACACATACCTAACATTCTCCCACTTGTTGTTTTCTTTTCATAGAGGGGGTTATTGGATTACATAGTCAACAAGCCAAGGTATAAATACACATAGATCCTCTAAACCAAGAGAAATTCTCAGTGCTCAATTTTTTTTTAATGAATATACAACATTATCCAAAGTTTCCACCTTCAGTAGAAACACCTTCTTGTATTCAACCATGTCTCTCAAAAAGTGATATTGAACATCAATATGCTTTGAATTTGAATTATAAGTAGGGTTCTTTGCCAAGAATATTTCACTCTAAATGTAAAAATAGATCCTTATAGCTTGTTTTATGAACCCAATACTTGAACCCAATCTTTTTAAACATGCTTCTTCCTTTATTTCATGAGCTTTCCATGTATTAATCTTTTGTAGTTGAGAGTGCCACTAGAAACTATCTTTTTCTCATCAATTGATTTCTCCTCCAAACAGGTTAAACACATACCGTCTTGTAGATCTTTTGTGATCCATATCTCCAGCCTAGTCTGCATCAACAAACCGATATATGTCCAACACTCTATCTAATCTTGGTCTTCCTTCTTAGCACAATCCATAACTATTAGTGGCATGCAAATACATGAAAACCATCTTTACTACTGTCCAATGATCCTTCTCTAGTTTTGACATATACTTGCTCAAAACTCCCACTACATGTGCAATGTCTGGTCTAGTACAAACCATTGCATGCATCAAATTTCCAACTGCACTAGCATACACAACATGAGAAATTTTCTCTTCCTCTTCATATGTCCTGGGACACCGATCTACAAACAACTTTAGACCTACAAGAATAGGAACCCCGACCAATTTATATTCCTGCATATTAAACATTTGCAATATTGTCTTGACATATTCCTCTAGTTTAATGAAATTTTCTTTTTTTCCTAATCTCTTTTAATTTCCATGCCCAAAATGAAATTTGTAGCACCAAGATCCTTCATGTAAAATTTATAGGACAACTCAGTTTTCACATCCTGGATAATACCCTTGTCTTTTTCTATCAACAACACATCATCTACATACAAGAACAAAAAAATAATATGATCAACGATTAATTTGAAATACACACAATGACCCACTTTGCTCTTTGTGAAGCCAAGTTCCAACATATAGTATCAAATTTTTTATACCACATCCTTGGTGATTGATTTAACTCGTACAAGGAATTTTTTAGCATGCATAGATGCTCTTTCTTTCCCTTCACAACAAAGCCTTATGGCTACTTCATGTAGATTTCTTATTCCAAATACCCATGTAGTAATTTTTTCTTCACATCCATCTATTCTACTTCAAAATAAAACACAACAACAATAGATAAAATAAATATAATAGAAGTTAACTTGGCAACATGAGAATTTTTTTCACCAAAGTTAATTCCCTCTACCTGGGAATAACCTTTTTCTACTAATCGAGATTTGTATTTCTCCACTTTTCCATCTTCATTCAACTTCTTATTAAACATCCATTTGTTTCCAATGGGATTTATTCAAGTCGGAAAATACACTGGATCACAAGCCTCATTCTTGTCTAAGGCTACCATTTATTCAACCATGGCCTTTTGCCATAGTTTTCCATCCTCTTAATCCACTACCTCCCTAACATTTCTAGGATCATCTTCAGTAATAAACAAAGAAAAAATTGAATGGAAATTAGGTGGAGTATACCTTTTTGGTTTCCTTGTTTCCCAAACCGATCTCCTCAGTACTGGAGTATGAGGATCTTCTTCTTCAGATTACTATACTTATGTAGAGTCTGATTCATTATCGTTTAACTCAAACTCGATTTTCTCTGGTTCTTCGTTCCTTGGTAGGACTTCCTATTTGACAACATCTTTAATTTATCTAAATACCACATCTGACCTATACTACCTTCTTAGTTTATGGGTTCCAAAGCTTATAACCTTTATACTATCACAAACCCTATTTTTTTTTTTTAAAGCATAAATGAAATTCACATATCTATAGATATTTATAATCTCTATATTTGATTATAATCACAAACCTATAATAACCCTAAGTTTTTAATTATCACTCTTGATCATTAAGGAAACCTTATAAATTTAATGACCATCTAATTAAAACTTGTTTACACTATAAATACGCCATCAAAAAGTCTTTCAAGTTAACATTAGAAGTCTTGTAAAGTCTCACATACTATTTAATTCTTGGGAAAATATATTAATGGTAAATAATTTAAATTTCTTTATTCCAAATTCAAATACAATGCATTCTTTTATGACATGTTACGTGTTATATCAACACTTCACTCGTATTAAAATTTAAATGCTATGCGATGTTAATGTTGTTGTAAATGTCGTCCTTAGCATAGGTAAATTGAAGACATATGGCATACGTTTGGAGAATTCCTATCAAGGTTTAAAGGGGATGATATACAACATTATCTCACTCATTCTTTTACACAAGTGTTGTGGAGATAAGCAATGTACTTCATCTCGATTTTAATGATGGTTTCAGGATTCTTACAAATTTGTCCGAAACATTGAAGTTGTCGTTTGCTCGTGTAAGAAAAATATTTTTCTCTAAGAGGAGAGTTACTCTGCATGGTAATTTTTTTTATCTGTGAAACAAGTTCTCTCTAAGAGTTTTTTTTTTAAGATATTTACTCTGTAGGATTTGTTCTACGAGAGGAGTTACTTTGTATAGCAACTATTTTTCTCTGCGAAGCCGGTTACTCTGTAAGAGTTTGGTTGAGTAGAAATAATCTTTCATCGAAGGTTTGCCACAATGGAAAATAATTTTTCTTCTGGAGAAGACACTTTATGTTGGGACATGTCCCACACATATTTTTCCTTACCACCACCCATAGTTATTTGGCCGAGGGCCATATGGGAGAATCCCAACATGAACCTGCGATGGAAATTGGAAAGGCCTAAGAAACTATGAAGCTCAGTGAGCGTGGTTGGTGTTGGATAGTCACAGATGACTTGGATCTTGGTTGGATAAAAATGCACACCATGTGCATCAACAATGTATCCTAGGTACAAGACCTCGTCCATCATGAAGGACCATTTTTCCATGTTGGCATATAGCTTGTGCTACCAGAGAGTGTGCATAACCTATTGAATATGATGCAAGTTTTATTCCTAAGTATTGTTGTAAATGATTATTTCATCCAGACACACCACTGAGAAATAATTAGTGAAAGGTCGCAAGATATCGTCCATCATCCTTATGAAATTTTTTGGGGCTTTTGTCAAACCAAAGGACATGACCAACCATTCAAAAATACCTTCTTTTGACTTGAAGGTAGTTTTCCATACATTTGTCTATTCTATTGGGACCTGATGGTAGCCAGACTTCAGATCAATCTTACAGAAGTATTTGTCCCCCTTGAGTTGATTAAGGAGATCGTCGATTTGGGGAATTGGGTACTAGTTCTTGACTGTGATTTTATTTAGGGCTTGGTAATCAATGTAGTGTCATGAGGTCTCATATTTCTTCTGCACCAACATGATTGGGCTTCCAGAAGGTGATGAGTGGAGACGTATGTGCCCCTTGTGGATAAATTCTTGGATTTGATGCTTGATCTCCTCATTTTCTAATAGAGAGTGGTGATAGACTATCCCATTGGGTGGTGGTGCGTCAGGGGTCAGATCAATGGGATGCTTGACCTGACAGTGCATAGGTACCCCAGTATGTGATGAGATGATGTCTTTGTATTCTTACACAACCTTATCCCATTTCTTATGCTACATGGATAGGTTAGCTGCGTAGGCCATGGATGTGGCTACCACCTTTTACTCACTCTAAGAGTGAATCATGACGAAGAAGCACTTCCTAGTCTAATAAATGACCTTCCTGCATTGCTTGGAATATATCGAGGAAATAACACTAGGTGGGACTACCTCAGGTATCCTGTAAAATTTCCTGTTCAAAGTAATAATAACACTACAAGTCCTAGATTCATATACAACACAACGTTTCCATAAATAAGGTTGGCCCAAAATAACATCACAAACTTCAAGGGAAGAAACATCACACACTACCACATCTTTGAATGGCTTGATGTCATACAACATGAGAAATTGTTGGCTAACACAAAGATCTCTCCCTTGATAGAGCCATTCGATGGTGTAGGGCTGTGGGTGTGGTGTTGTTGGCAGGGCTAGCCGCTTGATGATCTCTGCTGAGATGAGTTTGTTTTGGCTACCTCTATCCATGATGAAGTGTAACAAAGTGCCTTTCACCCACATCTATGAATGAAATAGGTTCTTTCCTTCCTCTAGATCATCAGGTTCATCAGGATGGATCTTAGTGGTAGCAATGGTGGCACTGGGTTCTGCATCAATCATATGTCTCCCTTTTTCTAGTGCTAATTCAGAGTCAGAACCCGCATCTGATTCAGAGGATTTTACTTCAACCACCAGTGACTTCTTTGAGCGACAATCAATAGTGTTGTGCCTAGGGATCTTATGGAAGTCGCACAACTTCCTGGTATCTTTCTTCATCTTCCCATTGTCCTTATTTTATTGTGTCTTGGAATGGTTGTCTTGAGGTTTCCCATCTTTTCTCTGTCCCTTTTTTTTGGGTTGGGGTTACGCTTTCCCTACTTATACTGTGAATGGTTCTCAGACCCAAACTGTTTCATCTTTTGTTTAAGCTTCTACTCGATTTTGACGACATATCGATAGGTCTTTCCCAAGGATGAGATGTCCGAAAAATCCATTTCTATCTAGATGTATCTATGCAGACCGTTGAGGTACTTAAGAACCAGATGTCACTTAGAATATTTGATACCCAACTTGGTGTGCAATGTATGGAAGACATTGGTGAACTCTAACATTGTTTGGTCTCTTTCCCATCATAGTGTGGTCCATCTTGTATACAGACTGTCATAAATTCCAACAAGGTAGTATTGTTCCTCAATAACATCCATCATAAATTCCAACAAGGTAGTATTGTTCCTTAATAACATCCCTGAAGGAACCCCAAGTGGGTTAAACTGTAAGTAATGTGGATCCCTCTATTTCCTTTTTCTCATAGAAAGTCTCCCACCAACCTTTGACATGGGGGACAACCTTGAGGAGCACAAATGTAATATTTTCCCTATCAGAAAAGTTGTGAACAAAAAAGTAGCCTTCTAGAAGGTTTAACCATTTATCTATGGCATCCATATCTATTTGACCTTCAAATGTAGGGATATCAAAATTGATTTGTACCTTGAAGAGGGAGATGCCTCCACCTAAGGTGGATGCATCGTTTGTCAGTAGTTGTCGAAGGATTTGTGCAAATTTTTCCATCATCTTGTTCCTTTGTCACTCAAGGGATTCCTTGAGCAACATTTTGAAAGGATCTCCTATCCCATCGTATTTATTTTCTCTTGCCATGGACGGTTTCTTGGGTGTGCGAGAGCAGTTGTTTTCAAGAGAAACAATCTTGAGACCCAACTCTCTATACCATGACTGCATTGGGGACATGCATTAAAAAATGACAAGGAGCAGACCGCTCTGATACCATTGATCAAGATTTATGAGCGGAACGAAATGAAACCACATATTTATAAGAAAAAGAATGAAAAATAATAGATATATAGTAAAATTTGACTTCTATTAAATAACAAATATGCTAAAAACTGTAAAATGCAGAGTGAAAACAATCTTACTATGCTCATTGGATGTGACGACTACACTCATTTGCAAGAAGATGAGTACAATGATACTCTAAAGAATTTTTTACAATAAACATGAATTAAAAAACCATAGACATCCAAAAACCTAACCCTAGGAGATGAAGCGGAAAAAATCACGTGCGCCCCATTGGGGTAAATTTGTACATCAACTTCTCGGGGTCGTAACTTTTTCATACGATCTTCGTTTAGGGCGCACGTTAACTTGTTGGAAAGGTATTGACAATGAGATTCATTTAGGCATCTCCATCAAATCCTTTTTCCATGATTAAGGTGCCCGATCGTGAAAATAAGTCGTTTGGGCTGTAAAATTCCCCCGAAAGTTTGGGAACCGAAAAACTGCTAAAAATAGTAAGTTGCCAAAAAAATGTTTTGAGCTAGTTGGAAAAGGTGGGTGTGCATCGAGATCTTCCTGGATAAAGCGTATAGTACATGGGACCAATCTTGTAAATAATATAACACATACCTAACATTCTCCCACTTGTTGTTTTCTTTTCATACAGGGGTTATTGGATTACATAGTCAACAAGCTAGGACATAAATACCCATAGATCTTCTAAACCAAGAGAAACTCTCAATGCTCAATTTTTTTTTAATGAATATACAACATTATCCAAAGTTTCCAACTTCAGTAGCAACACCTTCTTGTATTCAACCATGTCTCTCACAAAGTGATATTGAACATCAATATGCTTTGAATTTGAATTATAAGTAGGGTTCTTTGCCAAGAATATTTCACTCTAAATGTAACAATAGATCCTTATAGCTTGTTTTATGAACCCAATACTTGAACACAATCTTTTTAAACATGCTTATTCCTTTATTTCATGAGTGTTTTCCATGTATTAATCTTTTGTAGTTGAGAGTGCCACTACAAACTATCTTTTTCTCATCAATTGATTTCTCCTCCAAACAGGTTAAACACATACCTGCTTGTAGATATTTTGTGATCCATATCTCTAGCCCATTCTGCATCAACAAAATAATGTATGTCCAACACTCTATCCAATCTTGGTCTTCATTCGTAGAACAATACATAACTAGTAGTGGCATGCAAATACATGAAAACCATCTTTACTACTATCCAATGATCCTTCTCTAGTTTTGACATATACTTTCTCAAAACTCCCATTGCATGTGCAATGTCTGGTCTAATACAAACCATTGCATGCATCAAATTGCCAACTGCACTAATATACACAACATGAGAAATTTTCTCTTCCTCTTCATATGTCTTGGGACATTGATATACAAACAACTTTAGACCTACAAGAATAGGAACCCCAACCAATTTATATTCCTGCATATTAAACATTTGCAATATTGTCTTGACATATTCCTCTAATTTAATGAAAGTTTCTTGTTTTCCTGATCTCTTTTAATTTCCATGCCCTAAATGAAATTTGCAGCACCAAGATCCTTCATGTAAAATTTATAAGACAACTCAGTTTTCACATCCTGGATAATATCCTTGTCGTTTTCTATCAACAACACATCATCCACATACAAGAACAAAAAAATAATATGATCATCGATTAATTTGAAATACACACAATGACCCACTTTGCTCCTTGTGAAGCCAAGTCCCAACATATAGTATCAAATTTTTTATACACATCCTTGGTGATTGATTTAACTCGTACAAGGAATTTTTTAGCATGCATAGATGCTCTTTCTTTCCCTTCACAACACAGTCTTATGGCTACTTCATGTAGATTTCTTATTCCAAATACCCATGTAGGATTTTTTTCTTCACATCCATCTATTCTACTTCAAAATAAAACACAACAACAATAGATAAAATAAATATAATAGAAGTTAACTTGGCAACATGAGAATTTTTTTCACCAAAGTCAATTCCCTCTACCTGGGAATAACCCTTTTCTTCTAATCGAGATTTGTATTTCTCCACTTTTCCTTCTTCATTCAACTTCTTCTTAAACATCCATTTGTTTCCAATGGGATTTCTTCAAGTCGGAAAATACACTGGATCGCAAGCCTCATTCTTGTCTAAGGCTACCATTTATTCAACCATGGCCTTTTCCCATAGTTTTCCATCCTCTGAATCCACTACCTCCCTTACAGTTCTAGGATCATCTTCAGTAATAAGCAAAGAAAAATTTGAATGGAAATTAGGTGGAGTATACCTTTTTGGTTTCCTTGTTTCCCAAACTGATCTCAGTACTGGAGTATGATTATCTTCTTCTTCGGATTACTATACTTATGTAGAGTCTGATACATTATCGTTTAACTAAAACTCGATTTTCTCGGGTTCTTCCTTCCTTGATAGGACTTCATATTTGACAACATCTTTAATTTATCTAAATACCACATCTTACCTATACTACCTTCTTAGTTTCTGGGTTCCAAAGCTTATAACCTTTATAAGCTCACAAACCCTATTTTTTTTTATTTTTTTAAGTATAAATGCAATTCACATATCTTTCACATATCTATATCTATAGATATTTATAATCCATACCTTAGGGTCTATATTGATATTAAAGGTTCATATTAATTTGATCATAATCAGAAAACTATAATAACCCTAAGTTTTTAATTATCACTCTTGATCATTAAGGAAACCTAATAAATTTAATGACCATCTAATTAAAACTTGTTTACACTATAAATACCCCATCAAAAAGACTTTCAAGTTAACATTAGAAGTCTTGTAAAGTCTCTCATACTATCTAATTCTTGGGAAAAGATATTAATGGTAAATAATTTAAATTTCTTTATGCCAAGTTCGAATAAAATGTATTCTTTTATGACATGTTACGTGTTATATCAACACTTCACTCATATTAAATTTTAAACGCTATACGATGTTAATGCTGTTGTAAATGTCGTCCTTAGCATAGGTAAATTGAAGACATATGGCATATGTTTGGTGAATTCCTATCAAGGTTTAAAGGGGATGATATACGACATTATCTCACTCATTCTTTTACGCAAGTGTTGTGGAGATAAGCAACCACCTGGAGGAAAGTACTTGATCTCGATTTTAATGATGGTTTCGGGATTATTACGAATTTGTCTGAAACCCTGAAGTTGTCATTTCTCAAGTTTTGTTTTCTCTGAGAGGCGAGTTACTCTGCATGGTAATTTGTTTTCTCTGTGAAACAAGTTTTCTATAAGAGTTTTTTGAAGATAGTTACTCTATAAGATTTGTTCTGCGAGAGGAGTTACTCTGTACAGTAACTATTTTTCTCTGCGAAGCGGGTTACTCTGTAAGAGTTTGGTTGAGCAGAAATAATTTTTCATCTGGAGAAGACGCACCTATTTCTCTTCGATAACTAAAGTCGTAGCATTTTAAGAATAACCCATTAGATGTCTTTCTTTCTTTAATCCCCTCTAATCATTTTTTTTTTGTATATTTTGAGACGATAATCCAATATTTGTTACAGGTATGGTTGAGTCAAAATTATACTCATTTTTCTTTTGAATGAGGTAAACCAAAAGTTATTTGCATACTGGTAAGCATCATTTTCGATTATGTTGGTCTCCATTGCTTAATTTCTTTATATTCCAGAATTTATTCTAAAAATTGAACAGGGTACGAATGATTTTTATTTGTTTTTATTTTTATTATGTGTCCAAACAATCCGGTATCAACAACCTTATTCCAAACTGAAACATGTATGCATTTCTTATGGGTTGTTCTCTAGATGTCGAGCTGCGGATTTCGTACTTAATGTACATGTGGGTTATTATTTTTCCAAATCTCATATCTGGAAATAAAATGTAAATATATATTTAGTCTTTTTAGGGTTACTGGATTTACGTAGATAAGCTTTCGTGATACCTTTCTACAAATATGTTTAAATATTTCAAAGTTGGACATAAATTCATGAGTTTCGAATCTATTTTGTTTATTTAGGGCTATGAGTTCTCCGTAGATATACTTTCATGGTACCTTTGTACAGAGATGTATAAGTCTTTTTAAGTTGAAAAAAACTTTATGAATCTTGTTTATCCTCTTGGACTGTAAACACGAAATCCTCTTGGACTGTAAACACGAAAATAAAGAGATCTTGTTTTTCTTTCTAGTTTCTTTTAAATGCAAATGCTTTTATGAAATGTTTTTCTTTCATTGATCTAGCAAATGCTTTTACGAAATGTAAATGCATACTTAAATCTACATTATGTTTTTAATGAGGAACTTGTGTGTTTTCTATTTACATTCATTATTACATTATCTGTAATTGTATATACATTTAATAGCATATACATGAATTCTATTTTCCTTTGTTTTACGTATTGTTTTTCTTAAATTCCCTGCATCGATTCGATACTTAAATAAATATGATAACTGCCAGTATATATGTACGTCTCTTTTTGTTTTGACTTCTATAAAATAAAAAACATAACTGTCTATTCATATATAAACAAAAGAGATATATCAACCATTGAGATCGTAAATAAAAACCCTATCTATTTGCATATAAACAGAAAACAATGTATCTAACAATTCAAATAAAATCTTACTTACTATATCCAACTCATAAAATTTATTTCTTTTTCGATATTCCTACTAAAAATATTGCAAATATATAGAAATTTGGATCTCTATAAATTCACAACTCAAAAGATGGAGGAAACAACAATCTGAAGGTCATCGTTCCTCCCAACCCTAATCTAGAACTACAAAATTCACTTTCTCTTAATACCCTTGAGCCCCATCAAACCAGAAGGATGAATACTGTACGTCTTATTCCTTCAAAACTTTCTCTCGAAATTCACACATTTCATTTCTCTTGTATCTTTCCAAGTCATGTGAGCCTCCTGCTCAATTCATGTGAAGTCTTTTTATTCACTTGCCTATTCATGTGAAGTCTTTTTATTCACTTGCCTAGGACTTTTTGGTTATTAATGAGCCACCTTCTCAACTTTAACTCTCACTTGAGTTTGAAAAGATTTTTTAGGAAGATGTTGCTTGCATCACTTGATTTCGACTCAAGTTCTTTGGCACTTGTTCTTTCATAATATGCCACTTGTCATTTGTCCTTGCGGGTCAACAATTACTTTTTAACTACTACCTTCATATTGTTATTTCCTTATTTTTATTAAATAAATACTTAAAATGTATTTAAAATTGTTTCGACCACCCTTGGTCAAACTTAAATCAATAAATAGTTTATTACATAAATAAAATAAAGTCTTAATAATTTCAAATTTCGGGATATTACATACACCCCCCCTTAAATTTTAACACCGTCCTTAGTGTTACTCAAGGTCCTTCGAGTCTTCTCGAAACAGAATTGGATATGCATTTCGCATATGACTGTCCAATTCCAAAGTAGCTTCTTTGGGAATAAGGTTCGTCCATTGCACCTTGACCGACCCGATAGTGCGGTTCTAGAGAATAAGTTCTCTCTTGTCGAGAATGAGTTCGAGTTCCACTTGGAAATCTCCTTCGGGCTCCACCTGTATTACATTCCAATCAACCACATGAGTAGCATCATGCACATATTTATTTAATAAAGAAACATGAAAAACATTATGTACTTTTATTGTAGCTAGAAGTGCCAGTTGATATGCTACTGGCCCTACTCTTACTAAAACTTCGAAGGGTCCACAATATCTTGGAGCCAACTTAGAACAATTTCCTAGTCTTAGAGAACTTTTCCTAGGTTTTACTTTTACATAAACATGATCTCCAACTTGGAACTCTCTTGGAGTTATTTTTAAATCTGTGTAACTTTTCTATCAGTCTTGTGCCACCTTCAAGTTATGTTGTACATGTTTCACCATTAGTTCCATATCTTTTAAAATATCGAGACCTAACATTAATCTATCCACCTGACTACTCCAAGAAATTAGAGTGTTACATTTATGTCCATAAAGTATTTCAAAAGGATTTAATTTCACTGAAGCCTGAAAATGGTTGTTATAAACAAATTCAACAAGATGTAAATTCTCTTCCCATTTACTAGTGTTACACATTATTTTGGTCACCCTAGTGATCAATTGACGACATGTGCATAACTCACTTCCATGTTCCCTGAAAACACTAAAAGAGACTTTCTCCATGAGAAAAGTGGTTTACCTTTTCTTCCTTCAAAACTATGACAAAGGAGATCGTCGCACCCTGCTCTATGCTTGGGGTGCGACGATGCTTGATCGTTGCACACTACACCAAAGCTGGACTACGACGTAGTCGCAGGATGCCTATGCATAGGGTGTGGCGATGCTTAAACAAGAGAAAAGTGAAATTCACGAATGTTCTAGAAGGGAATCTTTTAGAAGATGAGGTGGCCTCCGATCGGTTTGGACCTTAGTCGCTTCTCTGATTTAGTGGGATCATCCTAATCTCCTCATCCATCCCTCTTTCACCCTATATAAAGAGGGATCTCTTATGGAAAAGGCTAAGGATTGCTTATGCATGAAGATTTCTACTATGGATTATACTTGAGATAGCTTTTCTTTAGCTCTCTAAGTCAGATTGTGGATCTTATTCATCAAAGTCATTGGAGAAAAGGTGTGTGTGTTGGAGCAAAGAGCCATTGAAAGGTACCTTGCAACATCAAGGCATGGGTTGTATTCTCCACTTTCCTTTAATATAATGTAGCAATACATTTCTTCCCTATAAAGGTGTATTTACTTGTATTGTATAACTCCTTGATCTTATACATAGAATTCATTGGAATATATATATCTTTGTTCTCTCTCTTTGTTGGTTTGTTCTTCTTAAATAGGCTCACCATCTCGCAAATCCAATTATGGAGTGACAAGTATGACACTAGCGAGGATCAAACATCATTTAAAAGGTATGTCATTTGTCCCTCTCTGAACTAGTTTATATGACAATGAAGTCTAAGGTGAATTTTGTATTGTCTTGTTTTGTTCTAGCTTCCTATGGAAGTTAGGGAGATTATTTTGTGTCAGCACTTACTAATTTGTCCAATAAAAAAATTGGCGACCATACTGGGGATACAAATCCTTTTGGTTTTTTTCTTCTTATTTTCTTTTAGCCTTCCTTCTTTTGATCAATTTCATTCTCTGAGTCTGTGGGTGATCCATCTTGACTCCCTGGTTCTGAAATTTCATTGAGAAATTTTGTCATTCTTCCAAATTTTATTTATATTCAGAGATTGTCGCACTGTGTCTTATTTTTGTCCTGCGATGATCCTTCATCGTCACACTCTTCTTGTGTAGACTAGGGTGATGACATCACACTATGCCTTACAATCTGTGATGATTCTACATCATCGCACTGTACCCTTCTGCAACCTGCGACGATTCCTTTAGGAAATGTTGGAGTGACAGTGAATTTTCTTTTCTTTGCCCAGATTTGTCTTTACTAATTGGGATGAACTTTTAGCTTTGGTGAATGATTGGTTTACATATTTTAAGCTTGGATTTGATTGATTTTCAAGAATTGAGAGTCTTCTTCATAATCTTTATAAATTTCATCTTTTACTTCTTATTGCAAGGCTATAATCTCAAGGCTTTATGCCTGAGTGCTTGTTTGATAAGTTGTTCTTGAGTTCTTTTGAGTTTTGGATTGATTCTAAGTTTTGGATTGTTGTTGATTAAGAAACAATTTTTGTTTTCATTCAACAAATAGTTTTCTTATCTTTTCATTTTTTGCTTGCATTATGAGTTTGATTTGGGAAATAGTGTTGAGAATGCATCAATCTTCTTAGACCATTCTTTAYTTTTTTGRATTATGTCTCTRTTWTGAKTTRAAAAGGAAAGGACTWAAGTTTATTMTTCTTTTTARTAGTCWTTGTAAGAAATMTKTTGCATTCAAATATTTGTTGAAAAGAGAAAATTGGAAGATTTAGTAGCTTTGATTGTTTGGAATCCATATCATTCAAAGATCGATAAATTGTGCTTTGTAACTTTTGTATTCTGAAAAGAGAAACCTTCTCCCTACAATAATTAGAGTTCATTGATTGAAACAATTGCATATTATATCTTTTTTCATTTTATTGGGTCAAGGTCAAATACATCACCAGTTTCATTTCAGTTTCCCTTTTGAGTAAGCAACAACTATTAAAATACAACGTAATTTTAAAATATATTAGAAACTTTTATTTTCTACAACTTTTATACACCAATATTAGCTAGGATAGTGCTTTGGAATAGGTTGTAAGTCACACTATCCAAAGCATCAAAACACACAATAGTATCTTGTGATAGGGAGAGTTCAAATCCAGTTGTTACATTTTTTCCTGGGAAGCCCTTCTATCACAAGGGTCAATCACAAGTTCACATTAGGACCGACATAGTTACTCACCCTGCTTTGTTGGTCTTAGTGTAGATATTGTGCATATTATTGGGGGTCACTTGAGAAGAAAATCTTGTGGGGACCTTCTTGAATTGATTTCGGGCTTAGATACGTTGCCCTTGCGTGTGGATCTGATCGTCGACTTCTTCCTCAGGCATTATTGTCGTAATTGGTAACCTTACTGGCTTATCTCTTTAGATTATTTACACGAGGTGACTATGGAGGAGAAAGTTTTCACAATACCTAGAATCGACATTGGCCAAACTCATTCGAGCTCCTTGGAGGGCATACCCATGATTATGTGTGGGAGCTTGCACCAGGGTGTAAGTCTGTTAAGTAGGTCGTCAATGTAACTTATCCACCAGCTTTATCAGAACCCCTTCTTATCTTGATTTCGCAACGTTGAATTTCATCACCAACTAGTGACTTCGAAATAGGAAGTTTTGTTTGCGTGTTTGATATCTAGATTGTATTAGTGAGTGTTGTTTGTTTCTCTAGTTGGCCATAGATTTCATTCAATCTTTATTTGGTGCAGCCAACATTGTCCCTCTCTGTTCCCATAGGATGCAAGGGTTCCCTCCGGAAGATCCAGAAGAATACGCTCATTTTCTTCCTAAATCACCAGGGGGTTCTCCTGAAGGAGCAGTCAATAACGACGTAGCCTCTGAGACTGGAAATTATAATCCATTGGAGGAATCAATACTTCCTGTAAATCCGTTATTGAGTGTTGTACAAGATCCACTTTTTCTCCTGATAAATTCATCGAGAGACGTTGTTGTTGAATATTATACTAGAATACCTACTGGACCTTACACAAAGTCTGGTGTAGATGATCCACCCTTTCAGAGTGAGTCATTTAGAACTCTGATTCATACTGCTGGAATTTTTAATCCTATCTCTGTCCATGTCCATTCTCTTAGGAGAACCTCTTCGGGACACAATATTTTTGAAAAGATAGAAATGAGTCACCTATGCCAGAGGACCTATAATCAACCTATGGCATCACATACCCCTGTGACTTCCACTTCTTATAAGGTACCTTTAGATCATTTTACTAGAATGACCAGTAATATTGTCACGGTCTCAGACTAATTGTTGGTTGGTTCTCATACAATTCTTCCTCTCCAGCTTGCTAGCTCTACCACGGTCCCACAAGTTACGCTTGTTTATACCAGAAGTACGGTAATCACTCAAGATCCTATTGGAACACCACTTTCACTTAGATCAAATCCTTCATTTCCACCTGTGTATAATGCTATGAATACATCTATTGCTAATCATGCCCAGAGTCCATCCGGAGAGCCTAATATTTTTTTTCCTCCTTTGTATATTGCTACTAGTAGTTTTGTTCCTACACCTACCCAGGTTCTGTCTCGGGGGCCTAGCATTCCTCCACCTCCACTTGGAGGATCTAATCATCCTGGCCCCAGTAGCTGCAATCAAGTTGGAGGCACAAACCATTCTGTTGCTTTTGGTTTTCAAATTCCTATTGGAGGCCAACCTCAAGTTGGAGGGAAACCTCAAGTTGGGGTTCATAACCCAGTGTACAGTCAATATATCCCTGGATTACAATCTCAACCTTGGAATTTTCCTTTCCAAGGAAATCAACAACCGCCTGGGGGGAAAACTCCTCAAGTTAATTCTTTTGTACCCCCTAATCCCGGACAACCATATACAGGCTCTATGAATCCTACCTAGGGTCAAGGTTTTCAGTCTAATGCTCCTTTCCAAGGAAGCTTACCGAATCAACCAACTCATGTTGGCTATTTGACTCAAAACCCTCCACCACCAAATTTGGTAGGATCCTTTAATTATCTAGAGATTTCTTATGGTCCTACTGGTATACCTACGGGACTACCTCCTCAAAATTACAAGTTTCCTCAAGTGAACAGACAGTTGTCATTTCTTGCTACTTTGGATTTACCAGATTTATGTAGGATTTTGAATGATCCTATCTTGAATTCTCCTTATTGGCTGGTCATACCTGCCAAGTTACCATTAGACATTCCTAAGTTTAATGGTCGATCGGGAGAAGACCCAAATAATCACGTCATGGAATTCCATCTTTGGTGTTCATCCAACTCCTTGATGGATGACTCCATTAGATTACGTCTTTTCCAAGGACCTCTTATGGGTTCGACAACCAAATGGTATATTGAATTTCCATGAGTATTCTTCAAAGACTTCAACACCTTAGCTATGGCTTTTTTAACACATTACCAGTTACCGATATGATGTGAGATAGGAGCTAAAATTTTGAGTTCATTTAAACAATCCTCATCTACTCACATTTTTTTATCATATTCACAAGTGGAGGAGGAGAAGACTCTTAATCAAAGTTCCCCTTCCTGATCAACTCTTGGCTGAGTGTTTTACCAAGTCACTCATCGGTGCTATAGCCTGTGATGTCGCCATGGGTGGTGTCATCACCGAAGAGCAGGGTATTAGTCATTCTCAATACTTGGATCTTGTTTATTCACAAATTGGAACACCATATGACTTGATCCTTGATGCTCCTCGTCCATCTATAAATCCAACCCCTACACCTCCAGTAGATTCTCATGATGTTGATGGTGTGATTGGCACTTTTCACACTGAGTCTTAGTCTAAACACGCTAGTCATTCCAATCCCAAATCTATTACTGTTAATGTACAAAATACTCCTCCTCCAACTCCTTCTCTCGGTAAAACCTCTAAGGTTAATTCGATTCAATCTACACCTATCGGTAAACATCAAAATAAAAAGAAAGAGAAGGGTAAGAATAAGGAGGAAAAAAATAATAATCAACAATCTGATAAACCCAAGACTCAGCCTGTTGATGACAAAGAAAAGTGAAAACCTCGCTATCCTTGTCTTATTTGTGGTGAGGATCATTATACAAAATATTTTACACGACGTGCTGAGGTTACTAAGTTCTTGCAAGGGACCGGGACACCTCCTACACCTGTTGTTTTGTCACAACCTTTTCCTTCTCAGCAGCAAACCCAATTGGTCATTCATGACTAACCTTCTCCCTCTACCACATCTTATGTTCTTATGTGTACTTGTGACTCTAAGAAGAATGAAGTTGCAGTCGCTACTCGAGATAAATATTATTCTCCTTCGAAAGAAAAAGTTGATGATTCACCACCTCTATTGGTTCAACCTCCTCCATCAGCTTCACCTCCCAATGGTCCTCTTCATCTCGAATGAGCGAGACTAGACACAGTTCTTCATCCTCCTCCTAAGGGTATTGTTTGTAAGTCATCATTTAACCCTCACACACGTGCCCCTCAAAACTATAGTATTGTATAAGATCTTGTGCAGACACATTTTGCGATGTCAGCTCTCGAAGTCCTTCAAAGTTTTCCTATGTAACGGAAGGCACTGTTAAAGGATAATGGTGGAATTGATCCTACTGATACAAACTTGATAATCTTTTACTTGGAAGATTATATTCCAAGGCTTCCTCCTTAGTTAGCATTTCAAATACAAGTTATTGTGGAAAAGAATAATATTTGTCGAACCATTATTGATGAAGGAGCCTCGACTTGCATCATGTACATTACTTGTTGGAAATACATTGGATCTCCTGCCCTTATCGAGTCACACAATACTCTAAAATCATTTAATGATACGGGGTTTAAACCTTATGGTATTCTTCCTTCATTGTCTATTATGTTAGAAGGAAAAGTAGTTACTATTGAGGTTCAGGTGTTTGATGCACCTCTCGATTACAACCTTCTACTTGGCCATAGTTGGATTTATTCCATGCATGCAATTGTTTCTACTCTTTTCCGTGTGATACGTTTCCCTCACCAAGGAAACGTTGTTACTATCGATCAACTCGCCTTTTTTAATTTCGATTGATGTACTAGTAACGTACCTTTCATTGTGAAAACACCTCTCGGTTATGAGAATGTCAGTGTGGGTCTTCTAAAAGATTCATGATTAATGGGTACATTCCCCATTCCACCACCTGATATTCCTACTCCTTTTTTTTCTTCAATTAACATGATATCAACCACTTTTAGTGAAATCCTTGAGTCTTATGACCCTTGGATAGTACCTAGATTTGATGATTGTCCTCGTTATGGCGACAAAATGTCTTTAAGTCTGGTAGAATTGGCTTATCAAGCTATTCACTCGACAACTCATTCTCCTCGTTCTCTCTTAGATGCATCTCGAGATCCGTTTCACATGGTATTTCACATTGATGATATGATCAAGATAGTCATGTCTATGGAAGATACCCCATTGGATGAAGGGCATCATCATTCTATTTTCTTCCTAGAACTTGAGACCAGAGAGAGTTATCAACGGATTTTGAATCTGTCTATTGTTGTTACTATTTCCCCTGTTCCTGAACCAATACACGATGTTTTGTATGAAGGGAACTTGGGTAACATTTCACCCACCATCCCTTTAGATATTTTGATTAAACACAGAATCGTGGAAAATGTTCATATCGGTGACTCATGTTCTGTTGATGAGATCTGAATTTACAAAGATCTTTTCCAATAATTTTGTGACATTTTTTCCTGGAGTTATGAATAGATGCATGTAATTCATCCAAATATTTTTGTACATGAAATTAAGACATACCCAGATGCTAAACCTGTTTGATAGAGACTTCTCCAAGTACATCCACATAAAGCTGCTATTATTAAACTCGAAGTTGAAAAACTTATTAAAGTCGGTTTTGTCTATCCCATGGCTTTGACTGATTGGGTGTCTAATATTATTCTGTTTATGAATAAATAAGGCACAATCCATGTTTGTGTATATTATAGGGATATCAACAAGGCTTGTCCCAAAGATAATTATCCAACCCCTTTCATTGACCTGATCATTGATGATTGTGTCGGGAATGAAACCTTCTCTTTGATTGATGGATTCTTTGTCTATAACCAAATCAATATTTTATCTGTGGATCAACATAAGACTTCTTTTATTTTCCCTTGGGGAACCTTTGCATACCAGAAACTACCTTTTGGTCTTAAGAATGCTGGTGCGACTGTTAAATGTGCTATGTCTTACGCTTTTCATGATATTAAGGACCTTGTACAACCTTACCTAGATGATTTACCAGTGCATTCCATGCATCGTTAAGATCACCCGACACATTTATGGGCCATTTTTCCTACACTGTCACTATTATCGCATATGATTGAATGCCCATAAATGCATTTTTTGTGTGGAGTATGGATGAATTCTTGGTTTTATCGTTTCTACACATGGGATTAGGGTGGACCCTCTCAAGGTTGAATCTATTCTCAATTTGTCTCCTCCTTATACCATACGCCAACTCCAAAGTTTTCAAGGGAAGGAAAATGTTTTACATTGATTCATCCCCAATTATGATAAATTAACAAAAGGTTTTACTCGACTTCTTAAGAAGGGTCAAGATTTTGTATGGGACAACATTGCCAACAAAGCCTTTGAATCTTTGAAACTTGCCTTAACTCGTACACCACTCTTGTTTCCTCTTGATTATAGTCGATATTATTTCTTATACTTAGTTGCTTCAGATCTACCATTGCTATGGTTCTAGTCCAAGAGGATGATTCACATGATCAACATGTTATATACTATTTGAGTCGGAGTCTCATGACCACCGAAACCAAATATTTGCATGTGGAGAAATTGGCCTTGGCAGCTGTTCAATTTGTTCAACGTTTTTGTCATTATATCTTATTGCACAGAACCACGATAATTTCCGATTGCAACCATATGCAACACATCCTTACTCGACAATTGTTGGGGGGGAAATACTCCAAATGGATAGTGATTCTCTAGGAGTTTGATTTGGAGTTTGAGCGAGCCAAATCCAAGAAATCTTTTGTTTTTGCCGAGTTGATATGTGACCTTCCATATACTGAGACAGAAACTATGGAAGAGGATTCCTTTCCTGGTGAGTCTCTCTTTATGATTAGTTCTAACAAAATATGGTATGGAGAGATTATCATTTACCTCCAAACCCAAACTTTCCAGCTCAATATTTCTAGTGTAGATTGTCATCGTATTCGGTATCAAGCCCATTAATACATTATCCTTGGCGATACCCTTTACTGTCATGGTATTGATTCCATATTTTGACAATGTCTAACCTATGATGAAGCTGAGAAAGATTTGAATGACTGTCATTCCATATCATGTGGAAGTCATATGTCTAGGTATGCCATTTCCCAAAATATCTTACGAGCTGGTTACTTCTGGCCTTCATTGTTTAAGGATTGCATTACTGTCGTTCAGAAATTCCATGATTGTCAAACATATAAAATTAATATCCTATCTCATCCTGCTCCTCTTTGACATGTAGTTTTCTTTGGTCCATTCTCTAAATGGGGCATTGAGTTCACACTAGTACATATCGAAAAACTTTCGGCGTTCTATTTACGACGTTGTGGACAAAATTGGCAATACTGTCGAAAAATAGAGGAAATTTTAAATTTTTTTCTCCATTTTGCCCGATAATGTCGCAAGTGTGACGTAATACAAACACATGTTTCTATTATGACCAAGGTAGGAATATGTCGCTATTGCGATGCCATTGGATTTTCATCTCTATTGCGACCTTGGTAAAATAGTCGTCGCAATTGCGATGTTATGGAAACTAGGTTTTCCCCCTCCCAACGGTCACCTAGTATTTGACCAAGTCAACTTTGACTTGGTAAACTATCGTCGGAATTGCAACGTTATAAAATCTATAAATATATTTCATTTTACAGATGTTGCGACAAGCTTGCTATAATAAAAACACTTCAAAAAGGGTTTAAGCAGGTCTTCTTGGCGAAAAAAAAATAGGTATTTTTTTTAGGATATGTTTGTGTGGAAGAATTTCAGAAAACATTAGAGATAGAAAAATAATTAAAGAGGGTGAAAAGGGTGATGGTAAATGTTATTTCCCTTGCTAAAAATGTTGTACTAAACATCCTGAAAGATTTTTAATAGAAACAGATAAAAAACATTGTAGAAAATATGGGCACATGGATGGGGGATCAAATGAATATAGTCCCATGGTAATTAGCTATATATACATTCATTATATTTTAATATTTATTGTATTCTCAAACTTTTATATTTTTTTATACATGCACTAATTTTTCATGATTGCTTGTAATTATAAAGTTAGATTTCCCCCCTAACTTTATGCACAAAGCACCAAGTAGTAGCATAAATGATGTTGTAGTACAAGATGAAGAACTTGAAGCAGATAATGAATATCAAGTTAATGATCCCATTGAAGTAGATGACAATAATAACATAGTTCAAGATGATGGGACAAATTAAATTATCCAAGACTTATTCGGTCATCCGGATGAGGATCATGGGGACAATAGTGATGGTATTTATGATGAACCTCTGATTGAAAAGGAAAATAAACGACTTTATAAAGGGTCAAGAGAAAATATTCTCTCCACTACATTGTTGTTGGTGAACTTGAAAGTTACGAATCATTTATCTAACACTTGTACAACACAGATCCTAAGGTATGTAATATGTTTCTTCACATCTACATAAAGGTTGACTTTTCCCCATTTTTTTTAGTGTTAATTAATGTATAAAATAAAAATTCAATATTTACAATTACTATTTTTTACATTCACTATTTATTTTTTATGTTTTAGATTGTTAGGTGAATTTATGTTACCCTCGCCAAATATTTTACCTCACACATATTGAGATTTACATACCATTATGAAAGCCATTGGAATGGAGTATCAAAGTATAGATGCATGTCCTGATGATAATATTATATATTATGGGCAACATGCGTCGAAAACAGAATGCCTGGTATGTGGTATCAGTAGATATCGAACCGTTCAAGTAACAAAAATGGTCCCTCGAAAGGTTCTCCAACATATTCCCATAATTCCACATTTGTAGCAACTGTTCAGGTCCCAAAGCATAACACGTTTTATGGATTACCATGCATGAAAGATAATTGAAGATATCATTCTTCGATTCCCTACAGATGGTTATGAATTTAAGGAAATTGCTGCAAAATGGCTAGAATTTATATATGAACCTCGTAATGTTAGGATTTCATTGGCAACTGATGTTGTTAATACATTTGGAGAGCTTTACTCTGTTTACTCAGTGTGGCCTATTTTTTTATCAACAATAAAATTCCTCATTGGATGTCAATAAAGAGGGAGCACATAATGTTGACAATGATTATTCCAGGTATTTGTTTACATTCATTTTTCGAATTTAAATTTTTCATTTTTCTCTTTTTCTCATAACATCTTTTATTTATGTATATATACATACCATGGTAGTAATTTCGTGTAATTTCAAACAATTAGGTAAGTACTAAGTTAAATATATAAATGTGTATATCGAGCCTCTTATCGACAAGCTACTAAAGTTATGGGAGGGCATCACTATGTATGACATCTGTAAACCAATTGGGTAGAAGAGATTTCAATGCCATGGAATACTTTTATGGACAATTCATGATGCTCCAGGACTAACACATTTTTGTGATATGTAACATTCCATATTGCACTCTTGAATAATATATAATTAATTGAATATATCATGCATGTTGTTTAAATAATCATTTCGTATATATATTAATAATTCACATCTATCCATCTGTTGCAGGCCTTCAAACAAAGGGTAAATTTTCATGTCTGGTTTGTGGTCCTAAGGTGAAATCTCATCGGTCAAAAAGTTTAATAAAGGAGGTGTTTGGTGAGTATAGACAATTCCTCTCTAAGAACCATAAGTATCGTACTACTGAAAAAGATATTTTCAATGGGAAACAATAGACTGGACTAAAACCACAAAGCATGATACTTCACCTATGGAAGTTAGCATATGACAGAATTAATCCTTGAGGTATGCATTTCGTTTATGTATCGTAAATGGGATCATGTTTTGAAATTTTATTTTACCGCATTTGATAAATAATGTTCTGATTTTTTTTATGCTTCATCAATGTCGTCGTCGTGACGGTAGTAATAATGGGCTTCTACAAGGAATGAAATGTTATCCCACTCAATTCATGATATTGCCTTACTATAAGGACCTAAATATAGCTCATTTATTTGATACAATTCATATCGGGAAGAATGTGACAGAAACATTATGGCAAATCATAGATGGCAGGAGGGATACAAAAAAAATTGTCAAAATTTGTAATGACATTCGGGAAGCCAATCATGTAATGAAAAGAGTGATCCGATCAAATAATGATGGAGACAAAAATAACCTTCCATGGTTATTAACATATCAACAAAGCAATGGTGTAAAAGAGGTCATTCAAAAAATTAAATTTCCCACAGGTTTTTGTTCAAACATAAAAAATATCTTAACAAAGAAAGGTGAATTTTGCGGGGTAAAAACATATGATTGGCATACCTTAATTAAGGTAATTAATCATTTTAGTATTTATATTTATATATTGGTCGTATGCATTTTTTTATATTTTTCTTTTTTGTCTAGTTTTGAACAAGTAACTATTCGTTTTTATTGTTACAGTATGTTCTACCTCTATCTCTCCCAAACGATTTTGACAACAACGTCAAAAAAGTTATATATGATCTTGGAAAATACCTAAGGTAAGTAGGTACAATATATATGCAAAAAAAAAAATCATTTTTTCATTGTACTTAATGACATGTGTTTTACTTGTAATGTAATATGTATTTATATGTTTTGTTGAAACATGTTATTTTCTAGTGTCATGATCTGTAGATGGTTGTCATTGAAATAAATCCATGAAGATGATATAAAGTATTGGAAGAGCGAAATTCCTCAGCTAATGTGTGAAATGCAGAAGAATCTACCTCCATCATTTTTCAATGCACAAGAACACTACCTCATACACCAAGTTGAGGAGATTGAAATGTGTGGACCTGTACATACAAGGTCAATGTGGATGGTGGAGAGGCACTTGAAATCATTGAAGGCTTTGGTTAGACAAAGAGAATGTCACGAGGGTTCTATTGTGGAGAGATATATGGTATATGAATCCATGGTGTAAATTAGTCATTATCGTCCTAAATTAGTAGCACAAGCTATGCATGTAGTGGATTGCATTTGGGATGTGAACTCCATCAAAAAATTTGAAAGGGAGAAGTTGTTGGGGAAAGGTGCAATGAAGAAAGTGAGAGGTAATTAAATTGTGGATATTTTTAATAAATATAATTTTTTCATTTTTTTGTGTATATGATCATACTCATTTAATATTTACTCTTTCATCATTTATTAATATCTACCATGGTTATAACTAATATTTAATATTGGTGAATTGTGATTTTTTGATTGGTCAGTTGCTCAATATTGGGATGCACTACCTTTATACATTGCAAACAATATTGACAGGATGAAGGTATGGATTGATAGATGTAAAGAACGTCATGGAGGTAGGTTATCATGGAAAAAACTGTCTGAATTGGTTAGAGAAGCTCGCCGTAATGGAGATTCTGATGTTACACAGAGGGAAATAGATTTAGCATATTGTTTGAAAGATGGAAAGGTAAGAAAATTCACCCATTTTATTCAGTTA
This sequence comes from Picea mariana, assembly GCA_032191745.1. Lineage (NCBI taxonomy): Eukaryota > Viridiplantae > Streptophyta > Pinopsida > Pinales > Pinaceae > Picea > Picea mariana. The sequence continues at coordinate 27,945 of JASDQU010817806.1, forward strand.
TTTTATATTATATTAATGTGATTGTAGGTGTGTTTTTTTCATATTATACTTTCCAAGTTATACCATTTTTTTTATTATTAATTGACAATGCATCTTTAACATGTTTGGCATATTGTAGTTGAAACACCACAAGGCTATGTGGTGCAATGGTCGTAAATTTCGCATCAAACAGTTGGATGAAACCGAAAAAATTCTGATAGTGGGATAACTGCAGTATTCCAGGTCACTAATGTTACGTCTAGGAGTGATAGACTTCCTCGAGAATATGAAAATAGATATTATGGGTTTTTGAATGATATAATTGAGTGTGACTTTAATCTCTTCAAATTAGTTTTGTTCGATTTCAAATGGTATGGGTTACGAATGCATGAACATGATGAGGAAAGAACCACTACTGAACATGCCAACAGATTTCCGATGATTAAAACAACAGTTTTTGAAAAACAAAATGACTGCTATGTTTTTCCAAGTCAATGTGAACAAGTCATTTACTCAAAGGTTCCAAGTAAGAGGGATTGGTCATTTGTTGTTAGATATGATCCAAGAGGAAGGCCTATAAAGTATATTGTAGATGAGGAAGATGATATTGAAGAGATAGATGATGTAGAGCTAGAGCAGGAAGAATATGGGTCAACAGATGAAGAAGACAGAGAAGATGAACTAGGTGTAGGAGACAATGCACCAGTTTTTGATGATGATATCGATGAAGATATGCTCAAAAATAACATTGATGATGATGATGGTATCATCAATCCTTTCAACATTGTTTCTGAACTGGATGTTGATACATATGTTGAGTTGGATGACCAAGAAGAAGATACAGAAGAAGGATGATACAAATGTTGCGTTGGTCGATGAGGTACGTAACTAGATATTTTAATTTGTATGAATTATTCTCTTTAAATAATTTTTTGTGTGGGTTAATTACATGTTTTTAAGTTTTATTTCATTTTTGTTTTCGTAGTTTCTATGCATGATTACTATGTTTATTTTTTTTGTCTTCTATTTTATATATTGGGTATTGGGGAATTGAGAGTGATGTGAGGGGGGGAGGGGCCATATGAGCTTCCACCTTCATGTGGTTGGCCTTGTTTAGTGGAGAATAAATTATTCTCGAAACCAAGAGAAGTTCATTCATTCATCTTTATACCCAAAGATCACTCACATACCCACTCTATATACTGTCTCATCTTGTCCTCATTTTGTTTTAATTTTCTGATCGGTTGAATTTTAAAGGAACCAACTATTAAAAGACATTGTACTAGGGATAGAGTACATGATGGGAAACAATGACCTGTGAATGGGGCCAATGTTGAAATTTTTCAAAATGTTTCAGTATGCACGGAAATTTGACATGGATACTCTATTCACATTTGACATGCACTGGAATTTGACATGGATAGTTTGTTCCGTGTCAAATTTCAAGATAGTTCCAACAACAATTCTAAAGAAAGGAAGTTCCATGTCAAATTTCAAGATAGTTCCCACAACGATTCTATAGAAGGGAATGATGAATGATGACAATGAGAGGTGCAGCATGATGAACGTTGATGAAAATGTGGACGATCTCAAATATTATGTGGGGACATCATACATACTTGAGTCTTGAAACCCTCCCATATCATCAAGGCATGTGTCTAGTCTAACCATATCAAATTTTGATGCATACAGGCACATATTGAATCAATTTCAACGTTGGCCCCATTCATTTCTCACTATGTGGGGTCAGTGCATGACATTTGTGGTAGGTGAATTGGAAGTTCCATGACATTTCAAGAGAGTTCCAACAAATATTCTACAGATGGAAACAATGACATTTTATAATGAGACGCCCATTATGAACGTTGTTGCAAACATGGACGATCTAAAATATTATGTGGTTGGGACATCAGACGTCTTTGAGTCTTTAAACCCTCCCATACCTTCAAGGCATGTGTCTAGTCTAACCATGTCAAATTTTGATGCATACATGCACAATTTGAAGAAATTTCAATGTTGGCCTCATTCACTGCTCACTATGCAGGTGTTACACATTATTTTCGTCATCCCTATGACCGTTAATGATGTAAACCTATCTGTTTCCTTCAGAGGGGTCAGTGGCTTGAGTTCCTGAAGAGAGAAGGGAGAAGAAATTTTCTTGAGAAAATAAGTTGCATTTTGCTGTGTAAAAACCCTATAAAAAGGAAGTTCGTAGGCTACCTATGTATTAGGGTGCGAGAATGACTAATTATCACCGGTTGCACCATAGTTAGGATGCTAAATGTTTTCAGGTTGCACTATAAGCAGGGTGCGAGAATGCTTACATGTGGGAAAAATGAGCATTTTCTCGAATCTTCTAGAAGGAGAAACTTCCATGGTGAGGTGGCATCTGAATAGTTTGGATCTTACTCGCTTTCAAGATTTAGTGGGATCATCCTAACCTCCTCACCTTATCCTCTTCAACTTATAAAAAGAGAGGAGCTCTCATGGAGAAGGGGTTCTTGAGCTAGTTAGCTTTGGTTGGCTTGGAATTATTAGCTTGGTTAGAGTAGCTTTGAGATTTGCTTTGTCAAGATAGATTGTGAGTAGCTATCAGATCCATGGTTTCAAAATCCTTGGAGCAAGAAGTGTGTGGGGAATGAAGGACAGTTGGAAGGGACCTTACAACATCAAGGCCATGGTTGTAATATCTCTTTCACATTTAATATGATACAGTAATATGATTCTTTCCTATAAATCTTGTTGTGTTTTATTGTATGATTCCTTGATCACATGCATAGGTTTATATTGAGTTTATGCTATTGTTATCACTTTGGTTGGTTGCGTTCTTTTGCAGGATCATTATTATATGAATGTTGGAACGGAGCTAGGATGGCGATGGTGAGAGGAAGCGACATTTAAATGGTATGTCACCCATCCCTCTTTAGTTAGTAAATTCAATATTTAAAACTTAAGGAAAGCGTCATGTGNCTTTAGTTAGTAAATTCAATATTTAAAACTTAAGGAAAGCGTCATGTTCTGGTGTGTTTTGTTCTAGATCTAGGTGGATCTAGGGAGATCAGTTAGTGTCCACACCTACCGATTAGTCCAATAACAGCAGGGTCGGTGAAAGATGACATTTGTGATGGGTGTATTGGAAGTGCCATGACATTTCAAGAGAGTTACGAAAAACATTATATAGATGGAAATGGAGAATGATGACAATGAGACATCCATTATATTGAACATTGATGCAAACATGGATGATCTCAAATATTATGTGGGGACTTCAAACATCCTTAAGTATTGAAAACCTTCCATACCTTCAAGGAAACTATCTAGTCTAAGCATGTCAAATTTCGATGCATACGAGCACATATTGAAAACGTTTCAACATTGGCCCCATTCACTTCTCATTGTGTGGGTTTGGTGGAATAAATTTGTGATGGGTGTATTTGAAGTTCCATGTAAAATTTCAAGATAGCTCCGACAACAATTCTATAGAAGGGAATGACAAACATTGACAATGAGAAGTGCATGATGAACGTTGATGAAAATGTGGATGATCTAAAATATTATGTGGGGAAATCATACATCCTTGAGTCCCTAGACCCTCCCATAATGTAAAAGGATGTGTCTAGTCTAACCATGTCAAATTTTGATGCATACATGAACATATTGAATAAATTTCAACATTGGCCCCATTCATTGCTCACTATGTGGGTTCAATGCATGACATTTGTTGTGGGTGAATTGGAAGTTCGATGACATTTCAAGAGAGTTCCAACAAAGATTATACATATGGAAATGAAAAATGATGACAATGAGACATCCATTATAAACATTGATGAAAACATCGATGATCTCAAATATTATGTGGTTCATTAGACATCCTTGAGTCTATAAATTCTCTCATACCATCAAGGCATGTGTCTAGTCTAACCATGTCAAATTTCGACGCATACATGCACAATTTAAAAAAAATTCAACATTGGCCCCATTCACTGCTCACTGTGCGAGGTCGATGCAAGATGACATTGGTGATGGGTGTATTGGAAGTGCCATAACATTTCAAGATAGTTACAACAAATATGCTCCATGTCAAGTTTCAAGATAGTTCCGACAACGATTATATAGAAGGGAATGACGAATGATGACAATGAGAGGTGGATGATGAACATTGATGTAAATGTGGACGATATAAAAGATTATGTGGGGACATCATACATACTTGAGTCTTGAAACCCTCCCATACCATCAGGGCATGTGTCTAGTCTAACCATGTCAAATTTCGATGCATACAGGAACATATTGAAGAAATTTCAATGTTGGCCCCATTCACTGTTCACTATGCGGGGTCGGTGCATGACATTTGTGGTGGGTGAATTGAAGCTTCTACGACATCAACTCGACTTGGTAATTCAATAATCAAACCCTCCTTAAGTATTATGTGGGGACATCAAACATCCTTAAGTATCGAAACCCTTCCATACTTTCAAGGAGAGTATCTAGTCTAACCATGTCAAATTTCGACGCATATGGGAACAAATTGAAAAAATTTCAATGTTAGCCCCATTCATTTCTCACTGTGTTGGTTCGATGGAAGAAATTTGTGATGGGAGTATTGGAACGTCCATGTCAAATTTCAAGATATTTATGACAATGATTCTATAGAAGGGAATGACGAATGTTGAAAATGACAGGTGCATGATGAACGTTGATGAAAATGTGGATGATCTCAAAGATTATGTGGGTACATCATACATCCTTGAGTCTTGAAACCCTCCCATACCATCAAGGCATGTTTCTATTCTAACCATGTAAAATTTCGATGCATACAGACACATATTGAAGAAATTTCAATGTTGGCCCCATTCACTGCTCACTATGCAGGGTCGGTGCATGACATTTGTGGTGGGTGAATTGAAGCCTCTGCAACATCAACTCAACTTGGTAATTCAATAATCAAACCCTACTTAAGTATTATTTTTGTAAATCAAACATCCTTAAGTATCGGAACCCTCCCATACCTTCAAGGAAACTATCTAGTCTAACCATGTCAAATTTCGATGCATACAGGAACAAATTGAAAAAATTTCAAAGTTGGCCCCATTCACTGCTAACTATGCGGGCTCGGTGGAAGAAATTTGTGATGGGTATATTGGAAGGTCCATGTCAAATTTCAAGATAGTTCTGACAACGATTCTATAGAAGGGAATGACAAATGATGACAATGAGAGGTGCATGATGAGCGTTGATGCAAATGTGGACGATCTCAAAGATTATGTGGGGACATCATACATCCTTGAGTCTTGAAACCATCCCATACCGTCAAGGTATGTGTCTAGTCTAACCATGTGAATTTTCGATGCATACAGACACATATTGAAGAAATTTCATTGTTGGCCCCATTCACTACTCACTATGCGGGGTCAGTGCATGACATTTGTGGTGGGTGAATTGAAGCTTCTACGACATCAACTCGACTTGGTAATTCAATAATAAAACCCTTATAATGGTTTCCATATGGCTATGGTTAAGTCATCAATAATCATCACCTATGAATAAAGTCTCCTAATGGTGTATGTATCCCAAATGGTGGCTTATAAATATCCCCTCTCAAGGGCATGTGTAGTTGTTTAAGACCTCCTTTTGTCTCATAAGCCCAAGAAGATACGTTTAGGTAATATGTCCATTTTTTCTACCTTTGACCATGGTAAAGACCCCAAGATCCATCTGTAGTATGAAAAACGTCCTATAGGTGCTTGTATCCCACTCAAAGATCAAAGATCCATTTTGTAGGGTTTACATGGAACTTTAAATCCTTGTTCATGGATCAGATCCTTAAAATATTTATACAATCCTTGATTCCATTTATTTCCTCCCCTTACCATGGTTAAGACCCCAATATGCATCCTTGATACACAAAAATATCCTATTGGCACCCGTATCCCAAATGGAGGCTAATATCTCTTTTAATGGGAATGTGTAGTGATTCAAGGACCCATTCATGGATCACGAGTCTTAAATGTTTTATTTAGGCCTTAATGCCATTTATTTTCTTCCATGATCATGGTCACAATCCTAAGACCCATCTCTTGTGTCTAAAACTTTCAAATGGCACCTATATCTCATTTGGAGTACAAATATTCCATATGAGGGTTTGTGTAGTGGTTCAAGGTGTCATTAATGGATTATGAACCCTAAAATATTAATTTATATTCTATATCCCTTGTTTTCCTTCATCGACTATGGTTGAGGCCTTGAAATCCATGCATGGTATGAAAAATATCTCAATCATTACCATATCCAACCAAGAGGCCAATGATCCATGTTTGTGTGGTGGCTTGAGACCTAGTTTAAGGAAAAGGGCTCTAGAAGCTTATTTTTTGGCCAATGGCTCAAGACCCATATCCTGTTGCAGAACATCTGAAATGGTACCCATATCCCACTTAAGGAAAAATGTACTTTATGGAGGGTTTTGTGGTGTTTTGAGCAATATTTCATGTCCAATAAGATATATAAGATTCATTTAGGGGCCAAGGACCTTATTTTCCTACCCTAATGATGCCCATATCCCATTTGTATGAAAAATATTCCTTTTAGAGGACCCATGTCATAGATCAAGGCCTTGATCATGGCCCATTGGCCCAACAATATTCATTTAGGGTCTAATTCCCTATATTTATCCCACAACCATGGTTAAGGCCTCGATATTGTTCCTTGATGCATAAAACATTGTATCCCTAGTATGGAAAACCTCTTATAAGTTCCCATATCCCAAATAATAAAGATCAAAGACCCCTTTTGGAGGACCTATTTTGTGATTTAGGGAAAAATTAATGAAGCAGATCCTTACAATATTTATGTAAGACCTAATGTGATTTATTTATGCCATTTACCATGGTCAAGACCCCAAGACTCATACTTGGTGTACAAAACCTCCTAATAGTGCCCGTATTTGAAGCATAGACCAAATATCCCCTATAAATGGCTTGTGTTGTGATTCAAGGACTCATTCATGGATCATGAGCCTTAAAAGATTCATTTAGGTACTAATACCCTTTATTTTCTCCCATGGCCATGGTTAAGATATTGAAACCCATCCCTTATGCCTAAAACTTTCTAAGGTTGCTAATATATCATTCATAGGATAAAGATTCTATCTAGAGGATTTATGTGATGGTTTGAGGTGTCATTAATGAATTATGATCCTAGAATATTAGCTTAGGTACAATGGCCCTTATTTTCCTATGTCAACGGTGATCTGTTAAGAACCAAATATCAATATAGCATAGAAAAACCTTAGAAAAAGTACTCAACGCCTTGAAAAAGAGATAATTTTAGATAATAAGCCTCTTCAAGGGGGCAACCTCCTTTTACCCCACTTAAATGTTCAAGTACAAGATGATTCAAAATAAAAATGTCTCCTTGGTATATATAGGAGACTAGGAGGTATAATTACAACTAATGGCCTAAAGACGACATAAATAAAATAACATTACTAATATAATATGCCCCAATTAAGGGGCAATGAGCCAATATTAGGGCTTAACATGCCCCTCCCCTTGAGACAAGTGTTTTCCGCAACGCTTGAGTAACTCTGGATGCTTCTATATAAAAGACTCATCTTCCCAAGTGGAATCTTCAGCCGGTAGTTTCCTCCATTTAATGAGATAATCTGAAATGGATCTATTCCTCAGTTGACAAATTCTTGTGTCAGTGATGGCTTCAGGCTCCAATATGATTTTTCCTTCCTCATCAAGTTCTGGCAATATAGTTTGAACTAGGATCTTGTCGCCTATAACCTTCTTTAAGCATGAAACATGGAAAACTGGGTGTACTCGTGAAGATGCAGGCAGCTCCAATTTGTATGCCATAGTAC
>JASDQU010817807.1:10330-30694 GCA_032191745.1 Picea mariana
TCATGAACACTCTTTCCTTTTGACTCAATGTGAGTTGCTTGAACACACACCTCGTCAAGATTAGTCGGATTAAACATCAATATCATATGACGTAAATAAGTATGCAATCCTCCTATATATTTGAGAAGAGTTTCCTGAGTGTAGAGAGGTATACCAAGTATCAATGCTCTTTTTCAAAATTCTTGTGTGTATTCTTGCACTCTTTGTCCCTTACTTTGTCTCAAATTCTGCCAATCCATCATAGCTTGTTGCATATACCCTAATGGATAAAATTGCTTTTTAAGAGCTGAAGTGAACTCATACCAAGAGGAAACGATTTTGCCTTTTGTGGCAAGATCCTCTTGAGATCTGCTCTCCCACCAAATGAGAATAGTCCCTCCAAGTCAGAGAGAAGCCAACTGAATTTTAACAGCATCTTTAGTAAACTTTTGAATCCTACAATAAACTTCAATTTGACGGATCCAATTGTCCAATTGTTCAGCATTAAGCTCTCCATTATACATAGGTAATTCAAACTTAATATCAAGCTTTAAATGATGCATATTAGGATCAACTTTTGTTTTTTGCTTATCAAATGGAGAAGGAATAGAACCATCAAGAAGAGATGGAGAATTTGGTGGAGTTTTAGGAGGTTCCTCACCACCTTCTTATGTTTTACCTTCTGTATTAGATGGTCCACCTTGTTCACCTTTCTTTCGATCTTGATAGAGCTCCTCTACCATCGTTTGCATTCTCATGAAAGCTTTCAAAATTTCCTCTTCAAAAGGGATAGAAGAAGATATTTCTTCTCCTTTTTGTGAAGACATCCTTCCTCTTCTTGAACCAATCGCTGGATCAAACTCTTCAAGTTCTCCTTCACCGCGCTAAAGCTTGGATCTTGTTAACATCAACTCACAAAGCAAATGGTTAACCTCGCTCTGATACCAACTTGATCTAAAAATTTTACTTGATCTTTAACCATTACTTGCATGTGAATTTCTTAATTGTTAACCATCTTTATGAATGCAAAATTAAAGAACATTCATCAACACATAAACATGTAAGCATACTATCTAAGAACAAAATTGGTAACGGAGTTCACTAGACTTCATGGCTACGTCTCTGGGCCACTTTCCAAATGGGAAGGCCGATAGATTAAGTATTCAAATGCTTACAAAGTGAATTTTGATTTATGTCTATCATATACAGTAACAGACTTCAACAACAGCTGCAAGATAAAATTTTGAGACTTTTAAGTATGAACATGGATACCTTTCCGTGTATCTGGAAGATTCTGTGAGCACTTTTCTGTCTGGATGCCTGAATGCAAAAACTGAAGTTGGATCTGGAATCCTTACGAAAAAAATGAGACTTTTGAGTATAAACTCGATATATTTCTGAAACTGGACTCCAAATGACCTTTTTGGCACTATTCCCAATCTGTCCCTGATTGTATAGTTTGTACGGCCTCGGGATGCGTGCCAATTTTGTACCACCTCGAACTGCATGCAAATACCACCTCAGTCTACGTGAAAATTCACTTCGATCACTATGCAGCATTACCTCGATCTACGTGCCTATCTCTACCTGCATCAAAGTTCATTCTCCCCCCTCGGGATTCGTGCCCATGCTCCATTTAAATAATACAAAAAACAATGGTTTTTGGGGATGTGATCTATGGGCCACGCGCCCTCCGAAATATCCCGAATCTCGACACTTTTTAAGCTTATACGGCCATCTCTTTCCATGTCCCATGGCGGTGGCGCATTGGTAGCTTGTGGTTGTTATGGGGGTGGAAGTCCCGAGGTCAAACCCACGGGCTTCCCCTCCTTGGCGCTATTTGTTTTACATATGGTATATATTATATGCACAAGGTAAAGTTTAAACATATAATTTGGGCGCACCATGTGAGTTAATACGATATGGTTGGCGCGATTTTAATACCCATTATATGTTTAACATATAGTTTAAATGGTTGGCACATTATGGTTGTGAATTTTTGGACTTTGGTTATAGCACGACTTTGGGTTAATACGTATAACATTTATATATCTTATATGCATAAGGTTTATTTTGGAATATAGGTAAAACATATGGTTTATATGGTTGGCGCATCATATGGGTTTTAATACATATCACATGTGGTTTTAATACCAAGGCGCAAGGTCAAGAGCTAGGCCCTTGACCACCCACTTTTTTTCCCAAACCAAATCATATTTATCCTCCTTTTTTTAAACCATTTTTAAATTATTTTTGACGAAACTTCCATTGCTCATATCTTTGTCACCTGGAGGTCGTTTTTCCTGAAATGAACATCATCGGAAAGATGCTGACGAGCTCTTCCACTTTGTAAACTTTACTTTTCCATTTGAATAATTTAACTATATCGAATTTTGAGATGATCCACCTGGATCAGCTGCACAATTGAAGACTTTGAATGGAGAATGGAAGAAAGGTTTAGTAAATGGGATCTGGTTGAAACTGTATTATGACAACCAAATGCCTCACAACTCTCAGTAAAAGCATAAGAAGAAGGTTCTAGGTACTAGGTGTAGTTGAAACTGGGTACCAGACACAGAAAATAAAGTATGCACATAACAAGGAGGGACAGAGAAGAAAGCATAGGCTGATCTGCATAGTCTGCAATCGAAGTGATACAAAAAGTTCAATACTGCAGTGACTTGGGACGAGTCACAGGTGAGTGTTGGGGGCATGTTGGCCCTTGGTTATGGATTAAGGAAAAAATCGAAGAAAAAGGAAGAGAAGAGACGAAGTATGAACTGCGCAGAAGGCACATAGACCAAGGATGGGTCAGTGTGGTCAAAGAAGTAGAAAAGAAGGAGAGAAGTAAGGGAAAGTGAGTCGTTGAACAAGAAGATCAAGGAAGACAGATCAACAAGGAAGATGGATTGTGGACAACTCAACAAGCAGAAAAATACATCAACGAGTGCTTTGGAGCACCTCACAGAAAATATGGAAAGACAGGTTGGCAAAGCCCTGAAAATATGAGTCAAGTGGACCTAGGGTTTTAGACACCTAGGGTTTTGGGATCTAGGGTTTTAACACTTAGAATTTGGTATAAGGTTGTCTGAGAATCATTGTAATGTATAAATAAAGATCTAGATGAGAGAAGAGGGGTTCATCATTGTGGGTCAAGAGTGTGACTATTGTTGTTGCGTGAGAGAAGTATCATGGGGTGAGAGCATTCTTGTTTGTGGATTTTCAGCTGGTTGCGAAGATAAACCCTACAGCTGGGTGGACAGGAAGGGGGACAAAGAGAGAGAAAGAGAGAGAAAAAGAGAGAGATCTGCAAGATAAGTGTTCAGATAGAACTGTATGTTTCCATTTAATATATCAATAAACACAATTATGTGGACATAGCCCTAGGGAGAGGATGAAACACATAAATATTTGTGTCTATGTGGTTGATGTTGTGTTATTTGCCTTATGTTATACTATTATTGCATCATTGTGTTAGATCTGATATATAACTTGTGAGGTAAGCTTAAGAGTGGTAAATAATATCTAGTTTGTTGTGTGTTATTGTTCTGGATCCACTTTGCATTTCCTCTGGTTGTAGACATCTGTATCATGCAATCCCCCTATTGCTACTTCGGGTGAGACTACATCTGCTTCGTAGGTGTTGCTGAAAGGGCTAGTAGTTAGGGCTTGTTGGTGTGTTGTTAGAGTTGAACCTTGGGTCTGTCTGTGTGCCAACAAGTGATGAAGCATGTAGACTAATTAGAATGCCTATCTCTCCTGATTTAAGGTTCCACCTTAAAGAAATTGATGACCCCGAAGAAGCTTGGGAAAAGATTGAATCTGTGTTTGGTAAACTCAATATTATTCAAGCACAACANATCTAAGTTTAAAACACTCATAATTTTATGTGAAGAATGTCAAATAAAAATGAAGGAAGAACGTTTTATCTATCTTATTCTTTCTAAGATAGGTAGTGCACATTCTGTGTTTGTATCTACCTTTTATGCCATGAGAGAGGCTCTAGGGAAAGCTTATCAAAAACCCACTCTTGATTCCATTTGTGTTGCTTTGATTAGAGAGGAAGATAAGCTTGTACAACTTGTAGTGATCAACACTGCAGGTACCTCCAACAAAGCCTTAGTTTCCTAGCAGAAAGATAAACCCAAGTATCCCAAGAAGAAACATCCCTGCTACAACAACAAGCAACATAAGGGTCCCAAACCCGCTTATACAACTTCATCTCCTAATGGTGACAAAAGAGAAAAATATAAAAATAAGAAGACTGACAAACATTGCAACTTTTGTGATAAAGATGGTCATGATGAGTCTAAATGTTTCAAGAAGATGGCAGCTTTAGAAGAAACAATGAATAATCACAACATCAATATTGATTATAATTCTTCTTCTTCACATGGACATGCACTTTCCGCTTTTGGTTTCTCCTTCAATACAACTTCTACTTCTTCTCTTCATGAGTGGCTTATTGATTCTGGAGCATCTTATCATATGGCTAAGGGTAAAGACATATTTTCTGCTCTAAATGAATGTAACACCAAGAAAATATTTTTTCGTGATGATAGATCTCTTAGTGTTGTAGGATCTGGAACATTTCAAGTAGATAATGGTGATTTCAATGTTGTATTATGTGTCCCAAGTCTTTCTTATAACCTTCTATCAGTATATCAAATCACTCATTCAAGTGAAGGTAAAATATTAGAGTTTTCACCTCACCAAGTTGTAATCAGGGATCTAAAAGATCATAAGAATGTTCTTGCAACTAGAATTGTGGATGATATTACTAGGTTGTACAAGTGTAACAACTTTGGGTCGTCATATTTTTCATCAGTTTTTGTTTCTCATAGTGATGACTTGAGAAAACTTTGGCATGAGCAATTTGGTCATCTAAACTATCTCTCATTGCAACAACTATGTAATCAACAGATGGTGACTGGTCTTCCTCCTGTTTCATGTAGAGATGGTGTTTGTGCCGGTTGTGTTCTCGAAAAACATCATCGGGACAGTTTTGGCAAATGTGCCTCTTGGCACGCTTCAGGCCCTTTGCAACTTTTTCACAGTGATTTGTGTGGTCCATTTTATTCTCCTTATTTTTCTGGGTGCAAGTATTTCTTAAATTTCATTGATGATTTTTCCAGACGTACTTGGATTTACTTCTTAAAACTTAAGAGAGATTTTTTTGACAATTTTTTGACCTACAAGGCCCTTGTAGAAAAGAAATATGGACATCAAATTCAAAAGTTAATAATAGATAATGGAGGCGAATATGTGAACAATAATTTTACAAGTTACTACACTACACAGGGAATCCAAATGCAACACATTTTTCCATATACACCACAAAAAAATGGTGTTGCTGAGAGAAAGAACCACACATTAAAAGAAATGGCTAATTGTATGATCCAATCTATGGGATTAAGTCTAAAGCATTGGGAAGAAAAAATCAATTGTGAAAATTACATATTCAATCGCACTCCCACAAAGGCTCTTAAAAATCTAACACCGAAAGAATCTTGGACTAAAATTAAACCAGATGTAAGTCACTTTCGTGTATTTTGCAGTATAGCATGGGTTCAGATTCCTCATGAGAAAGGGAAAGCATTGCATCCTAAAAGTGAGAAGTGTATATTTGTTGGTTATTCTGAAGATGTCAAAGGTTATAAACTTCTTCAACCACATTGTAATGAAATTATTATTAGAAGAGATGTTAAATTTGATGAAAATATCTTGGCATGCGAGCCTAATTCGACGATTGTGCCTTCTTCGGCCTGCGATCCATCTTTGACATTTGTGCCTTATTTTGTTCCTATTCTAGTTTCTTATTTAGATGATGACAGTGAGGATGAAAATACACCTCTACCTGCTCACCTTCCTTCGGCTGAGTCTTTTGAATCTGAACCAACACCAATTCCACTACTTCCTAGATGGGTCCATTCAACACGAGAAGCAACTGTTGGTATTTTCAGTGATCCTTTGTATCAGTGTCAAACATGTACATAGTTCCAACGAGCCTCTTCTCTTTTGGCTCAAATTTCAGAGACTCGTGATCTAGAGACATTTGCAGAAGCTTCAGGTAATCCAGATTGGGATACAACAATGAATGAAGAGTATTGTTCTTTAATGGAAAATGATACTTGGGATCTTGTACCTCTTTCAAAAGGAAGAAAAAATGTCAAATGTAAATGGGTCTACAGAAATAAGTATGCATCAGATGAAAGTGTTGAAAGACATAAGGCTTGGTTAGTTGCCAAAGGATTTTCCCAAGTTGAAGGAATTGACTATAATGAAACATTTTCCCCTGTATCCAAAATGAATTCCATTCACCTAGTTCTTACCCTTGTTGCCTCACATAAATGGGAGGTCCATCAAATGGATGTTAAATCTTCCTTCTTGCATGGTGATTTGAAATAAGAGACTCTATCCTTGTTTTTCATCTTAATAAATCTTTATGGTCTTAAGCAAGCTCTCCGACCTTGGTATGCCAAAATGGACAACTTTCTTATTAACACCGGATTCTCTAGATTCCATTTTGATCCTAATGTCTATACCAAGAAAGTAGGAATCCATCTCATAATCCTTGTCCTTTATGTTGATGACCTTATCCTTACTGGTAGTGACTCAAAACTTTTAAACCATGTGAAAACTAGCCTTGAGAAGAAATTTGGAATGGCAGACTTAGGCTTTTTGCACTATTTCCTTAGCCTCCAAGTTTTGCAAACCAATGAAGGAATTTTTCTCTTCTAGTCTAAGTATGCTTGTGACCTTCTTCGTCGCTTTCACATGGATAATTGTAAACCAGCCCCTTCTCCCTTCCAATATGGAGCCAAGATTACTGCCACCTATACTTATTTTGAAGTTGATGCCACCCTGTATCGTCAATTAGTTGGTAGCCTCTTATACTTGACTCATACCTGTCCTGATATTTCCTTTGTTGTTGGTATTATTTCCTAGTATATGCAAACACTCCATGAAAGTCATTGGAAAGAAGCTAAAGGATACTTCGATATGTCTGTGGTATAGTTTAGTTCGAGATACATTACAGTTCAGGGGGGAATCCTTTATTGGTTGGTTTCACTGATTCAGATTGGGCCGATGACCATGATGTTCAGAATTATATTGCAGGTTATGTTTTCAGCCTTGGTTCAGGACCTATCACTTGGGTCTGTAAGAAACAACAAGCTATTTCACTTTCTTCAGTAGAAGCAAAGTACCGAGCAGTGGTAAATGCAAGTCAAGAAGCATTGTGGCTTCAACAGATCCTTTCATAATTTGGATTCGAGCAACAACATCTGACCAACCTTTGGTGTGACAATCACAGTGCCACAAATCTCACCAAAGACCCAGTTCAACATCAGCGCAACAAGCACATTGATTTACACATGCACTTCATCAAAAAATTCATTCATGATCAATTTATTGAAGTGCTCTTTTTCCCTACAGAAGATCAAGTTGCAGACATTTTCACAAAGTATCTTACAGAAGCAAAGTTTTCCAAGCTTCGATCTATGTTAGGAGTTCATGAAGTTGTCATTAAGGGGGGATAGGCTCTAATTCCTCCTTCCTTCTCCTATTGTGTCAACATTGTAAATCCTTCAATACTATCCCAAGTTGTTCTTAAGGGGAGATGTTAGGATATTTAGACACTTAGGAGTTAGTTAAGATCTACTTGGTCTAATGTGTTGTTAGGTAAAAGTGTGTTTCTAAGTGTGTTTATTTAGTATGCATTAACATGCATTTGTAGTTAGGAAATCTGACGGTCACAATATGTTCCCGACATAGAGTGATTCGATGGTTCATACTCTCCTTGATATTAATGGTCATTGATCTGTGGCTTAACACCCAATTGGTACATGATCTCTATTTAAAGAGAATGGAGGGTCATTTGTCGATGATCAATTGTGAGAAACTCTCTTGTAAAATCTCTTTGTAATCTTTTTCTTTTGAATTAATAAACTGCTCCAAGTGGCTGTGTTGGCTGGGGCCATGAGTGTTTCCCTATAGGGGTTTTGCCATGTGAAAACATCGGTGTGTTGATCTTTGATCTAGTTATGTGAGTGGTTATTGAAGTTGTTTGTCCTCTGTTAGAATACCTGTGTTGTCGAACAGTTAGGGGTTGAAATATTGGTTGTAACAACAGCTATGACATCAGTAATAGCTTCAGAATTTTCACTTTAGAAAGGTAGCAAGGGGAAGAATAGACCCTAGGGTGATGACGCCTAGGTTAGTGAAAATTTCTATGTAGGTTAGCTTCGTTAGTATGATTGTTAGAATGAAAAATGATTGTTGTAGCAGTAACAAGCTAAGTTAGTGAAATTGTCAATTTGAAAAGAGAGTTTGAAATCTTTAAGGTTGCTTATTAAAGGGAATAAGACAAGGACTAGTGCCTTTCTAGGGTAATGGAGTCAAATATGGTGACTTCTTCTAAGACTACTAATTAATGATAATACACAAAATGCTAAGAGGGAAAAATTCTAGGAGTAGCAGCAACTTAAGTCCTCCTAGATTTTGACCTCAAGAAACAAAGTGTTAGGGTGTAGGCACTTCTAGGCCCTAGCGCCTTGCTCTCCTTAGACTTTCTATGGAATAAATACTTATGCAACAATAACCAAATGAAAACCTCTATAGAGATAGCACTTTAGGGCTCTAGGGTTTCACTAGTTACTAGATCAATTTAGTGAAAGATTGGCAAATACAAAAGTAAGAAAGTAGCATCTTAAGTTTCTTACTTCAAGCATTAAATACACCATGCAATTTTATAATATTGTATGAGAAAATAAAACATGCAATAAACCATTCAATAGATGACAAAATTCATATTCTACTTACTTTCCCCAAGAATAATCATGAATATACCATGCAAAATCACCATAAAACTCCAAAAATTGATCCAAGTTGAAAATATAAGCCTTAAGCAAGAGTGGTGCCTCCTTATTTCAGCCAATAACCCAAGAGGGGCACAAATTTCTATCATCGTCTTGTCCATTAACAAGTTTTGATTTAAAACTGAACTTAGCTAGCAACATTTATATGGGAAATCCTGGCTAATTAATCCAACAGTTGTGTATTTTCATAAAATAGATCCTACATGTCAATTTTCTCTTAAAATTCAAAATTAAATCAATTTTCAACATTAAAACCCTGAAGAGGGTGAAAACATCCTTCCTAGGGTGACGTTAAACCTCCTCCATGAGACGTTGAGGTCATCTAGCAAAACATTGGGCCTCCAAAGGCCCTCCTCCATGCCACACGTTCCAAAACTGCTACCCAACATATCTCAATGTCAAACCCTAGCTTTGGGTGATGTCATGGAACTACTAGGGTGACGTCCAAGGTCTCCAAATCCAATGTCCAGGTGGGGAAGGGTGGACTCTCATTATTTATTCCTGCCAGGGTGCTTCCAAAGGAAAAATCCTCTTCCTTCATTGTGCAAGTCCTCAATCTCTTCTTACCCCCTGGATGGGACTCAAACATCCATCTATGGGATTTGAGCCCTCATGAAGGTTTGAGCTAATCATTCCCTCATGTTTACTTGTCCACCGGGAAAGGTCCTGCAGAAACAACAAGTATTCCCTAAAGGGGTTCATAAGTCACAAGTATCATAGCATGTAAATCACATCTAATAATTAAATTACCCGTACATGTGCATCAAACCCCCTTTAACTCCAAACAAATGCTCAAAGACATTATGCAATTTGGCAAGTTAGTTTTGGAGAGGGTCTTAGAGTGTCCTATTGGGATAATCCCCCTTACGTTTGGGGTGTTTCCCAAGTGCAGTCTAGTCCAAGTCATGTAAGTGTATGAGGTGGCATGGGGTAAATATTTGGGCATGGGGTGCATGTGATAACAGGTAAATGTAGAGTCTTACATGTGGGTGCCTTTGTGGAGGGTGAGTTGAACCTTGTCATGAATGAAATTGTTTCCTATCCCATTCATTTCCTTTTACTCTTAGCTTTATTTATTTTTATCTTTTTCTCGTGTGATTCAAGGAAATAGTTGAGGGCCATTGTCTTGGTTTGATGACTAGAGGTGACAGTGTTATCCACAAACATTTCACGGAAATGAGAAGGCTGATTCATGATGAGACCCCCTTTTCTCTTGGCTATTCCACTAAGAGCCACTACCTTGGTTTGGTGACCAGATAGGTGGTATTTTCATACCGCTACATGCCCATGGTCATAATAGGTCGACTCATGATGAGACCTCCTATCCATCAACTAGTACCTTGAGTTCTTATGTTATCTTGTGGGTCCCATTTTCTTACTGAGAATTTTTTCACTTCTTTCTCTAGGATCCCTGGGAAAATCATCTCGAAGGTGGTGATACGTGGACTGCACTGAAGAAAAGAGGGTCCCTCCAGGGCCATTCTCAAGTCATTTTTCTATTGGTACTCCATATCTTGGACTTGTGAGCCTCAAGATGTGATTTCCTTAGTTATCCCTAGGCTAGGGGATAACATATGGCTCCAACTCAGGGACATGTTCTCACCGTAGAGTGCATGAGAACCTCAACATCTTTGGTATGGCATGCTCCTTCTAAATCTCAACAAAACATATCAGTAATCCCTAGGGTGGTGATATCACCCCTTTGTCCATATATGATAAAAGCATCTCTAGTCTATCATATGATTATGAGAATACATATATACAAATGGAGTAAATAAAATATGTAAATGTAATTATAACTACACTATAATGATATGCAATGGTATGTACAATAGATGAAAATTCTTACCTACCTCTGCTTACATGTTGGTTGAATGCTAGGTGTAATCATATAACCAATGCAACAATCCTAGCAATACCTTATAATACTTTCCTCTTTTCTTCATCATAAACCAATACAATGACAAGTCAAGAACAAAAATAACAAGAGTTAGAGCATGCATCATCTCATAGAAAATTGTAAAGTCTAGCTCATGAAGGTGGGAGGGAGGGACAAAATCATGCCAAGTCACCCTTCCAGAAAAGTGATCAATCCATCTCAGAAAAAAATTGTGAGAGGTCAAGGACTCAAAGGGGTGGCTCAAAGAGTCTGAGTTTTGACTACCTTGAATTCCATCACTCCCTGGGGTCTGAGAATGGATTAACAATAACTTAGAGGGAAACTAACAACTTCTCAGGGGAAAGCTGAAAAATTGAGATAATAAAATTCTTAAGGCATTCAACCTCTCCTTGAATTCTAACGAAAAAAATTTCCATCAAGAAAACTTGAAACAAGAGACATGTTACCCAACTACATCCTTAGTGACATAACGAGGTAAAGCAATCGGAGGGAGTTGGACAACCTTGTCACAAATATCCCTGCTTCAGGAAAGAAACATCCTCACATTTATCAAAATTTATGCACAACAACAGTTGATAATATTCTTCATAGAATAAATCCAAGTGCTCAAAGGGACATTCATAAAAATCCTCAAGGTATGACCAAAAATCACCACGAGAAATTTGCATAGGTTCATCCTTGGGTGCTTGGAAAACTTTTGTAATTATATCATCATCTTGTTTCCAAACGTCAAAATTATTAGGAACATCATATGATTGTTGTAAAGGAAACATTTGAATATATCCTTCCATATCATAAATGAGATCCTCATCAGAACCAATCACATCCCACTTACGTCTTCCAAAATGTATGAAATCACCAATATTATCAACCATATGACTATCTTTATCATAACATGAAGGATTTAATGCATTCAGGGGATCCTCTAATACTTCTTCACTTTCCAAATCATAAAATAAAGAATCATAAAAATCTTGGAAAGGGAAATAAATTACCGTGTTCACTTCTTGTTTTGCAGGAGCATCAAAGGCTTGGATGACTTCATCAAATGGAAGAGCATCCAGTACATCATCCCCAAGACTCATCTCTTTAATCATATTTTCGCCTTCATCAGAAAATGAAGGACCTAGCTCTTCCAAGGGTTCCTTTACTTCTAAATCATAGAACAAAGTGTCATAAAAAACCAGGAAAGGAAAATTATTCACCTCATTCTCTTCATCTTGTGAAAGAGAGATAGGATCTTGGAGAGCTTCATCGGACAGAGGAGTGGATACTAGTGCTTCATCCTCATAACTCACTTCTTTAGTCAAGTCTTTACTGCATTCTATTGAACAATGGGAAAAATATTACTCCTCTTCAAGGGGTTGACAACCTTCTTCATAAATCTCTCCTTCTATATCAGAGGTCTCTTGGTATTGAGTATGGTATACATCCCTGAGATCCTCCATAATCTCAGTGGTGAATCCTTCGTCCTCTAGGGCTATTGCGATATTTTGAAGGGCATCTTCATATGTCTGGCATTGTGATTTCACAAACTCAATAAACCTACTATTGAGGTCTACGAAAGATGATATACCATTATCTTTACAACAACCCTTAATCCAATCTCGCAAAAAAGATGACAGGGAAAATATGAACAATTTTTCTAGAACATCCTCCTCTTCAAATTCTATCTCACTTATATACTTCAAGAATTCTACAATGTGAGTAATTGGGAGGCCTCTGAATCTTGGAGATTTGTTTAACCATTTAATATCAAAATAATGCGGGTATCCTTGAAAACTTTCAAAATCAATAGTCGGATACACTTGTTCCCAGGGCGCCATGATCCCATATATTGGAAATATCAAAAAGTTGAGAGTAAGGTGGCACCTTGGAAAATGTTAGTGGAGTCGCTAGATATCCTCTTAAGGATTATCAAAGGGAGTGAGGGAATCACCCTCAATGGAGTCGCTAGGTAAGCTTCGTAAGATGAAGTATTTGAGGGAAAGGCTTACCGAAAAAGTGTTGTTGAGGAATATTGACTTAGTGTCCCTGACAACGGTGCCAAAAATGCTATCGCACAATATATACTTGTCCAAATCCTAAAGGAAAGTAGGCTTAGATTGACGTAACACGGAGGTAGTCCTATCACTGTCACCCCAATAGGGTACCTCTTTCTCTTTAGGAGGAGGAAATCCTCACTCCAAGGGAGACATCCCAGGACCTAGTTCGTTGATGAGAGGTAGAAATACATGGTGAAAACTCACCCCTCTCTCTAGGTCACTCAATGGAAGAATTCACTTGGGTAAATTTTAAAGGGACAAGGGAAAGTGAAAGTGGATTTGTACCTACCCTTTACCAATGAAACATCAAACGTTAGTAGTAATAATGATGTCAATGATTATAATCAATGACTTCTTAGACAAATTATGTGTTGCTAGAACAAGTTATATATATAATAAAGATGTGATTATAGTAGCAGTAATGTATCTTGAAAATTGCAAGTTATAATGACAAGAAAAGATATAAAAGGTCTTGCAAACTTGATAATTCTTTGTCACTCACAATTCTCAAGATTAATACAAGTCAATAAATGACATAAATGGTTGTCCAAAAATTTATAACATCATTAATTAATGATGATGACAACAATAGAAACCACTTCAAAAAAGTACTAATATAAAGAAATAAGACAACTACTTCAATATCCAATGATTATAGTTTTCTTAGTACAAATGCTCAGTGGTTTTATGGATGATTTTTAGGGCTGTTAGAGGCTACAATAGTGGTTGTAATAGCAGTTATGACAGTAGTAACAACTTCAGAATTTTCACTTTAGAAAGGTAGCAAGGGGAAGACTAGACCCTAGGGTGATGACGCCTAGGTTAGTGCAAATTTATGGGTAGGTTATCTTAGTTAGTATGATTGTTAGAACTGAAAAATGATTGTTGTAGCAGCAACAAGCAAAGTTAGTGAAATCTTTAAGTTGAAAAGAGAGTTTGGAAGCTTTAAGGTTGCTTATTAAAGGGAAGAAGACAAGGACTAGTGCCTTTCTAGGGTAATGGAATCAAATATGGCAGCTTCTTCTAAGGCTGCTAATTAATGATAATACACAAAATTCTAAGAGGGAAAAATTCTAGGAGGAGTAGAAACTTAAGTCCTCCCAGATTTTTACCTCAAGAAACAAAGTGCTAGGGTGTAGGCACTTCTATGACCTAACACTTTTCTCTCCTTAACCTTTTTATGGAGTAAATACTTATGCAACAATAACCAAATGCAAACCTCTAGAGAGCTAGCACTTTAGGTACAAAAGTAAGAAAGTAGCATCTCAAGTTTCTTACTTCAAGCATTAAATACACCATGCAATTTCATAATCTTGCATGAGAAAATAAAACCATGGAATAAACCATTCAATAGATGACAAAATGCAGATTCTACTTACTTGCACCAAGAATAATCATGAATATACCATGCAAGAGCACCGTAAAACTCCAAAAATTGATCCAATTTGCAAAGATAAGCCTTAAACAAGAGTGGTGCCTCCTTATTTTAGTCAATAACCCAAGAGGGGAGAAAATTTCAGTCCTCTTCTTGTCCAATGACAATTTTTGATGTAAAAATGAACTTAGCCATCCATATTTATATGGGAAATCTTGGCTAATTAATCCAACAGTTGTGTATTTTCATAAATCAGAGCCTACATGTCAATTTTCTATTAAAATTCAAATTAAATCAATTTTCAACATTAAAACCCTAAAGAGGGTGATGGCATCCTTCCTAGGGTGAGATTAGGCCTCCTCCATGAGATGTTGAGGTTATCTAGCAAAACGTTGGGCCTCCAAAGGCCCTCCTCCATGCCACACATGCCAAAACTATAGCCCAACATCTCTCAATGTCAAACCCTGGCTCTGGGTGACGTCATGGGGCTACTAGTGTGATGTCTAAGGTCTCCAAATCCAACATTCAGGTGGGGAAGGGTGGCCTCTCATTATTTATGCATGCCAGGGTGCTTCCAAAGGCAACGTCCTCTTCCTTCATTGTGAAATCCTTCAATCTATTCTTACCCCTTGGTTGGGATTCCAGCATCCATTTTTGGGATTTGAGCCCTCTTGAAGGTCCTGGATAATCATTCCCTCATATGTACCTATCCACCGGAAAAGGTCCTGTAGAAACAACAAATAAGCCCTCCAGGGGTTCATAAGTCACAAGTATCATAGCATGTAAATCACATATAATAATAAAATTACCTAAACATGTGAATCAAACTCCCTTTAACCCCAAACAAGTGCTCAAATACGTTATGCAATTTGACAATTTAGGTTTGGAGAGGGTCTCAAGGTGTCTTATTGGGCTAATACCCCTTACGTTTGGGGTGTTTCCTAGGTGGAGTCTAATCCAAGTCATGTAAGTGTATGAGGTGGCATGCGGTAAATATTTGGGAATGGGGTGCATGTGATAACAGGGAAATGTAGAGTTCTTCCCATGGGTGCCTTTGTGGAGGGAGAGTTGCACCTTGTCATGAATGCAATTATTTCCTAGCCCATTCATTTCCTTTTACTCTTAGATTTATTTCTTTTGATATTTTTCTCTTGTGCTTCAAGGAAATAGTTGAGGGCCACTGTCTTGGCTTGATGACCATAGGTGACATAATTAACCACAAATATTTCATGGAAATGGGAAGGATGTCTCGTGATGAGACCCCCTTTCTCTTGGCTATGCCACCAAGAGACACTACCCTAGTTTGGTGACCATATAGGTGGTACTGGAATACCGCTACATGCCCATGGTCATAATAGGTTGGATCATGATGAGACCTCCTACCCATCAACTATTACCTTGAGTGTTTATGTTATCTTGTGGGTCCCCTTTTCTTACTGAGAAGCTTTTCACTTCTTTCTCAGGGATCCCTAGGTGAATCATATCGAAGGTTTCAAAATTGTCTTTTAACTCTTGTCAGCTACTTTTACCCTCTAGGCCTTTAGCCCCTTCTCCCCACCAGGTAAGGTACAACCCTTCCTAGTGTAGCCAATCCCAATGCCCAAACAAGTATGGGGGGGATGGAAGGAATGCAAATGGAAAGTGATAAGTATGGAGGGAGCGGACGGTGGATTTTCACATATCCACCCAGTAGCAACCCATCCTAAAGGGAAATCAACTTCCTAGGGCACCGTGTCACCCTTCCAGGTTTGAACGAGGAAAAGAGCATAATTTCCAAGAAAACTTCATGAAACGAAGAAGGATTTGATACAACATGTTCAAGTGATTCAAAAATCAAAATGATACATACCATGATACTCATACTCATTACCTCATGGAGCAAGAATCACTGCTACTTCAGTACCAGGATGGTGTGATGGATACTGTTGGTGGTGATACATGGATTGCATTGAAGAAAAGAGGGGCCCTTCGGGGCCATGCTCAAGTCATCTAGATCTTGGTACTCCATGTCTAGGACATGTGGGCCTTGAGAGATGATCTCCTTAGTTATCCTTAGGCTAGGGGATAGCAGGCCATCCTCCTATGCCATAAGTCACAAAGGTCATTGTTATTGGTACTATGCATCAATGCTCTAGCAGGCTAAAACATGAGCTTGTAAATCTTCTCATGTTAGATCCCAATAACTTTAGCTGAACTGATATTGGATCCCTTAGGATACAAGAGAACATGCCCATCATGGAAAAATACCTCATGTCCCCTATCCTCAATAGTAGAAACAAACACCAAATTCTTCTTCAAGCTCAGAACATATAGAACATCTCTCAACAACATGGGAGGTAGAGACTCCCTCTGAAATGATATTGTCCCACTACCAACTTCCTTGACACTGAGTCATCTCAAAGAACCACCTCAAGATCTCCAATCTCTGTAAGATCATTGAATTCCTCAGGAACACCAATCATATAGCGGGAGGCACCACTATCAATGTGCCAAATACTGGTAGATGATACTCTAGAATAAAAACATGTCCAACAATGAATACTCATAGAATATATGGGTAAACTCCTCCACATCAGTTGAAGCTACAACCCACTTCTTCTTCTTGTTAGGAAATTGTCCAGCATAGTTCCCAAACTTATGACAAGCAAAGAAATTGACTTTGCTCATGTCTTTCTTCCCTTCACCTTTTTGCTTATTCCCTCCCTTGGAACCCTTCTTGTACTTGTTCTTTCCTTTAGCCGCAAGTGCCACATTATCCTCTTCATTACATGTAGATGAACTCCCATGCACATAGCCTCTGTGAGTTTCCTCTTGAATGAATTCATCCCAAAGACGGTCCCACTTGGGAAGATTTCCCCTTGCCACAATGCCCTCCACAAAGACATCCCATTGTTTGGTTACCCCATTCAAAGCAGTCCTCACAAGTACATTATAAAAAACAACCTCCCCAACAACACCAAGTTCATCCCTCATCTGTGTAAGCTTGGTAAGATATGTGGAAACATTTTCAATCTTGGTCATTTTAATGCTCCTCAGTTTCTCCCTCAATACCATTTTTCAGTTTTCATTGGAACTCTGCTATAGTTTGGTTAAGGATTCCCACATCTCATAGGAATTGGTCTTCCCGGTCACATGTGGAATCACATGGTCCTTAATGGCATCAAGGATAGTTATTTTTTCCTTTATGTCCTTTTTGGTGTAGGCTTCCAAAAGAGTAGCGTCCATAGGCACCATCACGGGATTCACTTGTGAGTTCTCCAAAATATCCCACAACTTAGACTCATGTAGAAGAAACACAATCCTCTCCTTCCATGAGCTGAAATTTGTAGCTCCATCCAACCTATCCTCAACCCTCAAACCAATGGCCATTGACCCTCTCAAATGAAACAAAAGCCCACCATTTTTTGTCTGGTGAAGTACCTCCTCTTCTCAAAAAAATCCCTATTATTTGTGGCTGATGTATTTCTGTAGTTTACACACCTTAAGCTTTATTACCATGTAGAAATTTTAGACCCCAACCCGGTTTCAAGTCTCAATTAAACACATGGTTTAATGCCCAACCCACATTGCAAACTCTGGCTGCAAATTAGTTATCACAAAATTAAATGCTCATGAAAAGAAAACACATGAAGTATGCTACAGCAAAAAACTCAGAAATAAACACACCCATAAAATTATACTCAAATATTTCTGGTCTAACTTCGACCTTGGAAAAACCCACAAGGGGAAAACCAGTGAGAGAGGGGATTTTTATTATTTTCAGATCTCAGAGAAATTTTTTTGTTACAACAGTGATATTCACAGCAAAAACACCACAAACTTATCTCAGAAAATGAGCCAAAAATACTCGTGAACAGTCCCCAAGTCAACTCCTCGATTTATGTGCAAGAAATTTGTACCACAATATGATTGTCTCAACTTTTAATAATGTATGAACTATCTAGAAATTCATGCCACAAAATATGGGTTTCCTATACGAAAATTTCAGCAATAAATGTGCCTCAATTTATGTGCCAACCTGCCTCGAAATGTGTGTGCCTTCCATGTTGTATGAATTGTACTTTCCTCTATTGTATGATACAAAATCTATATTGTACGAATGCTCTCTTTGTTGTAGTTGTCACCTCGAAATGTGTTCCATATTTTTGTCTTGGAAATCATGCCCTAGGTTGCAATTCAAATTCTCCTTTCTCTTCTCTTGCTCTCCAAATTGCATGAAGAATGCCAAAAATAGGTGCGCCCTTTCCCTAATTCGACTTCATGAGGGAAGAGTTATCTAATATGACGGTGGAGGTTAGATTAGACGAATGGTTGAGATGAGATGTCTCTTCATTCACCCACTTCACTTAACTTCATAAAGTTACTTTTAATTTCACCTCACATGAAATTAATGCACTAGGGACCACATTGGATGTTTTCTCACCCCTAGGCGCCTAGGTGATGAGAAACACTTATCCGAGGTACTTTAATAATTTTAATTCAACATTCAATACGACAAAAGGAGGTGAATTAGAAAATTATGAGATATGGGTTTTGTCAGCAACTTGAAAATTTACAGACAAAAGTCTCAGTTTCTCACACTTTCGTAAAAAGAAACATGTATGAATTTTTACGTGCATTTATCTAAGCCCTCTCATGTATATTTATACTCTATTTTTAATAATAGACTTAAAAATTTATAAATTAATGCAAATTCAACGTTTTTAGTCAATTTTTATAAACCATGAAAATATGAAAGGTTGAATTTTGAATTTAAATAATTAGGGTAGTTAAAAGGACAAAAGCCAAGGAGCACAAACATAAATAACAAATTTGTGAATGAGCAAAGGTCTTTTGCTTCTAATTTTATTTGATTTTGTGTAATGTTTGTTTTTGTGGGATCCAAATATTTGTTCACATGTTCTATGAATGTAATGAGGCAAGAAAGCATTGGCCATTGACTCAATAAAGTGATAGACTGTGAGTCCCTAGACAATCACAAAGTTTGAGATCATATTCTTATGAGTTTTCACCCTTATGTATTGATGAGGTGTTGTCATTATCCACTACTGAGTTGTCGGTGAGGTCTAGATCTATAGTTAGTCAAATAGATGCACTACATATTGATATTATGAAATGAATAAATGTGTTGAGAATGGTGTAAATCATTTTTGCTCCAAGTTCTTCTCTTGATTTTTTTATTTCTTAACATGGTATTAGAGATCTTATGGTTTTAAAGTCACTTTTTTCACTTCGAGCAGAACGAATATCATAGTAAGATATCATTACAAAGCCACAATGTTTGCACACAGTGTAAAGGTTTTTGATATCACCATAATAATGCTCTCCTGGAATAGTTCCAAGGCCATTTGAATTTCGATATGGTGTATCCTTGGCTATTGAGCTTACATTGATTCTGAAGAATAGTGTTTGCACCAAACAATGAGATACATCCTATTTCCTAATTGAATTATGATTGTGGAAAAAATTAGAGGCAATAATATGAGCGAGGATGTGAAGGATGATAGATGAGTTTGAGGGACATTTGAGGTTTGAACCATCGACCTCTATTATTTCTAAACCTAATCACCCTCTACTTCTACATTTGGATTTTCAATCTCTTGATGAATTTGTTCATGAATTTAGGTGTTTCCCTTATGCTACTTCTGGGGTGGATTCCAGTAGATTGATTGACTTAATAAAGGCTTTGAATGACAACCTAACAAGTGATAAGAATTTGGAATGCCAATACTCTATCCAATAGGGATTGCTTCCCGATAGATCTATGGTTTAGATAGTTGGTATTTGGTTTCTACCTACAGATAACTTCAGTTGATATTATTTTCATGGTTTCACATTTGTGTGAAGAACAATCAAATAACCCAATCATTGTGACCAGATCTTAACCAGCAAAAGTGTTGATTCATATTCCAAATCAGTGGAGATAACTTTCCAATAACAAGTTGTTTGGGATGGAATTAAAAAGATGAGATGCAGAGTGTAATGTTTCCATGTAGATATCTAGAAACAAATGAAAGTACATGTTGTTTTATATTTAGAGTTTCTTTATCACGTCTTTATATCAAAAATTGATCTTTATATGTAATAAGGAAAAGAGTGAGTGGTGAATTAAGTTTTCTATAGGAGGTTGTATGACACTGATATATATATATATATATATATATATATATATATATATATATATAT
>JASDQU010817808.1:10675-22942 GCA_032191745.1 Picea mariana
AGTTGTTCAACAAAAGGTATATGAATAAGAAAGATTGGAAAGAAAATAAATTGCTCGAAACATAAGAACAACCTCCCCCTATCACTGCTTCACATACTGACACTACTCAAGTACAAACAAAAAAGAGAGCCAGGAAAGAGGTTTCACCTTCAGTCACAGAGGTGTCAGTTGAATATTTTCAAGTTTACAGCAAGAGGGATAAAAATAGTCACACACCAGACCTACTTAAAGAAGGAGAAATGCAATCCACCATAGTCATGGAGGGACCACATTCCTCAACATTCTCAAGCAGTCAGTTCATAGTGTCCACATCTTTATCCAAAATACAAACAGAAACTACTCTGTCAGTTAAGTCCTCTCATGAGCCAATAGGGTCAAATATCTTTGACAAATACAAACAAATCAAGCATAGGAATGAGCTCCTGAATAGCAATACATATGCCTAGTTTTGGAAGAAGACCTCTATTGCCCATCATATACTACTATCATCATTTGAAATAGAGAAGGGAAGAATGCAAATGGCATTCCTACAAGCACAAGTCCATTATCCCAAGACAATTGTTGACTACAAGAAAACTTATTTTGAGTTTTATGTGAGGGAGGTCCATCCCGTGGACCAAATGGACATGCACAGGAAAACACAATCACATCATTAACTGCTTCAAAATTGCAGGTGTCTCTGAATAACATCCAATCCCAATTGAAGCTAGAAAATATATCCTCTTTGGACAAAGACAATAATATTAAGTCTCTAGAAGAATTATTACTAAATACTGGATATGATCCATCGAATATAAAGGCAGCTGAATAATTGTTGAAGAAGAAAAATGATGATATAGCCTCCTTAAGAAAGCAACTGAAACTTCCAACTACTGAGGATTCACAAGAAAAGGAGATGGTTGAAAGTGAAGGTTATAAAGAGGATATGTTGAAACTGATCATGGAGCATAATGCACAGATAAAAGAAATGGAGGCTGAAATGGAAAAATTGATCAAAGAGAAAGAACAAAGTGTGCAGATGGCTATTGTTCCACTACATGCATTCCCTCTCATAGGAGTTAGTACAACATGAGCAACTACAACAACATATATTCCATTAGCCATTCCAATGAAATTTCCATATGCTTCTGAGAAGTTGGTGAAGTCCATGGAAGACATGTCCCTTCAAGGGAAGGAGATCAGAAAGTTGCAAGAAGATGTAAAAAGCCTCCAAGACTTAAAGTCTATGTTCCAATCCATCTATCATGCAGAAATCCATAAATCTCAGATACTCAGTCAAAAACTACAGCAGCTACAGAAGGAGACTGTCATGGCAAAGACATTATCTGAGACCAAGGAACACATTTGGATGGATATTAGCAAGTCTATGGTAGAAATATGGCCATTCATACAAATTATCTTTGAACAACATGAACTGGTACAGAAGGCCAGAGAAGAAATTGAGAAAATAAGAGAAGAGCTAGGAGAAATACCTACATAGGTCACTAAGCTCATCAGGTTTCTAAACTCCAAGAACAAGCAGTAGTTGGAAGCATTAGAAATTGAAGATAGGACAAAGACCATCCTTGAGGTCAAGAAGGTCTTGACCAAGAAAGGTTTTATGTTGAAGCTAGAGGAGAAGGCTCAGGTGATGGAAATTGGATTTCATAAATTCTTCAACAAGATTGAAGTACTACACAAGAAGGGTCTCCCTAGACTTCTAGTAATAAATGACAAGATCATCACTTTGTCAGATTACAAGAAGAAGATTAGTACAGTGGCAAAGGATGGTTCCAAATTTGCAGGTGTACAGGGAATCATTACTAGAAAATCTTTCCTAGAAACATTACAGTTGGACCTGAACATCCACCATGAGATCAAACATATTTTCATCACAAATACTACTTTTTCCAAGTATACTGAGATGGACAAGATATACAGAAAGTTACTCAAGATTACTATCCCTAGTAAAAAGAGATGAGAATATTTGTGTTCTTTACTTGAGTAAAAGTGATGTGGAGTTTCGAGTCATCATAGAGAAGACAATCAAGTCAAAGATTATGATTCATCAACTACTTTCACAAAATCAACACCAAGGATCTGAATAGATCAACAACATTCCTATATTTTGTAATTTGAGATCTAGTTAGTTAGATTTTTTCTCCATAATATCCCGGTCATTTATGACAGGATCAGATGTAAATTATTGTATAAATACTTCTTCCTTCGAAGTATTGAGGGTTGATTTTTTCACCCAGGATCTATTGTGTAATATTTTCAAAAGGATCGATCAATAATAAAACAGGCCAATTTACAGGATTCTTGTGTTAAATTGTTGGTGATGTTTCTCTTTCTCTGTTAAATTTTTTCGTATTCTCTGTGATCACTTATGTATTTCAGTTTCTAATCATTAAAAGGAAGTCAATAGAACATAATTGATCTTGTATACCATGTTTCTAGTCTTTTAATGGTCTATATGTTTTCATCTGATACTAAGTAAGGGAATTATTAACTACTCCTTTTCTTAGTGGACTCTCACACCTTTTATTTATTTTTCACCTCATTAAATCTTAATAGATCCAACAGTTTTACTACCTTTCCCTATGAATAAAACCTCATAAAAAGATGAATTTGATTCCGATCCTTAATACAGACCCCATATCCCAATGGATAACTAATGCATTCTTTCAGCCAACTATTATAAAAAACAAACAATTTCGGACTGTTATAGCTAGCCTAATATCCAAAAACTCAAACAAATCTAAATCTTACATAGAGATCCGTCTCTGAAACTGGCAGGGCTAGATCCTAGTTTCAAAAGTGGTTTTGATAGTTACCTCTATCAATTTATTCTACCCTTGACAACCTCTG
This sequence comes from Picea mariana, assembly GCA_032191745.1. NCBI lineage: Eukaryota > Viridiplantae > Streptophyta > Pinopsida > Pinales > Pinaceae > Picea > Picea mariana. The sequence continues at coordinate 13,526 of JASDQU010817808.1, forward strand.
GGAATTATAGAGTGATAAAAATGCCCACCCTATGCTTAAGAAAGAAATGGGTGGCCCCGTCCTGCTTTCATTCTTCGGGGCCCCAGAAATAGAGTCAATGAATGACTCTATTTCAACACGGAAACTTAGGTGTTGATGTCATATTCCTGTTCAATATTGTGCATATATTACAACTTATTCTATTTGAGAATATCCTTTTATATAAAAAATTTGCGTCATATATATATATATATATATTGTTTCTATTTCTTATGGTTTTGAATGAAATTTGCAAGCCGAAAAACACCCTACAAATTGGAAGATGGTTTACATTTGGACCACAAATAATCTATTAAGATATATTAATATGAATACTATTCGAATAAATATAAACAAATTCTCTTTAAAATTGAAGCTGTCTTTGTTGACCTCCAAGTATATTACATAGCTGAGACTAAATGTTTGTTTCTCCCTTTCTTTTCCCTCCTCTATACTTACCTGTTTTTCCCTTGTCTTCTTCCCCTCTATTATCCCTTTCTAGTTTTATACTTAGTCACATTTTTATGATCATGGCTTCTTGGGTTGGTGGATTGGAAGATGCTCATCTTCATCTATATCTTCACACCATGAGCCTGACCGACCATTGTTCCTTTCAATACTTAGCCAATTATCTGACCATCGGGTCTCGGGTTAGCGCTATCAAACTATTATTCCCCCTATTTGGTCATATACATCTTGCACCCAAAACTTCCATGATATGCAATTTATGCTTTTACTAGTGAGAACTCACCAGAGGATCGAAAAGATTGGCATTAATAAACAAATAGTAGATGTTTTTCTGTGAGATACTTACCCCTTTTTCCCTTTTATTGTTCCCCTCTATTATCCCTTTCTAGTTATATACTTAGTCTTCTTTATATGATCGAGGGTTCCTGGGTTGGCGGACTGACAGATCTTCATCTCCATCTATATCCTCACATCGCGAGTCCGACCAACTGTCGTTTCTTTCCATACTTAGCCAATTTTATGGTTGCGGTTTACGGGGTTGGCCCTATCAAAATCTCTTGCCGCTTGTTCCATGATATACATCTTGCACCCCAAAACTTCTATGATCTACAATTCCACCCTAAAATCCTCGAAATCGCAAGATTTACTCTACTCGGGTTCAAAAAAGTTTCAAAGAATCTATGGCTACCTTCCATCCCTGCCACTTTTGTGCCCTTCCCAATGCACATTAATTATGGTTTTGCTAGTGACAACTCAACATAGTGATACAAAAAAATTGGCATTAAAAAGAAGAAACCTTGAGGACATCTCTGATTAACACACATTAAACCACCATTTAAGACACTTCAAACGACCTCCATTCCTTTCCACACTTACCCAATTTTTTCCTTGTGTTCCGTGATATACATCTTGCACCAAAAAATTCTGCGATCTACAATTCCACACTGGGCTCCTCCAACTCGCAAGATTCACTCTACCCGGGTTCACAAAAATTTTCAAAGCATTTATCGCTTCCTTCTATCCCCACCACATTTGTGGCCTTCCCAATGCACATTAATTATTTCGGCCTCTAGATTTCACTTCCATTGTTCTGTGACCTACAAACAACACCCATACCTCCGCAATATACAAATTGACTGCTAGACTCCCACATTGCCCCCTCTTCCATGTTACACATTCTACACTCAAAATTTTGGAGCCATAAAATTTGACCTCTGGAGTCTCACGTCTTCTGGGGAACCCTTGTCACCCTATTTTGGATCCTTGGATTGGCGAGTTCATGAAATCTCCAATTCCTAGTCACTGTTTCCTATTCCCGCCACTTTCGTACTTCTTTCCAAATATGCAACAACAAAGGTTTAATGCTAATAGTTCATCATTCAAAAACAATAAAGATCACCATTAATAAGCAAGATATCTATTACAAATTTCAATATATTAGCAAAAACTAGTCCGGTCTATTGTTTCTCTATTCCATACTTAGACACTTTTTTATCGCGGGTTCCTGGACTGGCGAGCTCAATATTGTGTTTCCAATGTTTCGCGACTTACAAATAGTACCTGGAGTTCTTGATATAGAATTTGTTTGCTGGAGTGCCACATCATGCCCTCTTCCATGTTACTCATTTTGTGGTCAACAATTTCAAGACATACAATTTGACCTTCGGGCCCTCACCTCTATTGGTTATATCTTGTAACCCTATTTTGAATCCTGACCGACCACTTTCGATAATTATCCATTCCTTAATTGTTGTTCCCCGTCCTCGCCACCTTCATAGTTCTTTCTGAATATGCAATTAGTAAGCTTTAATCCTAACAATTTGTCATGCAAGAACCGTAAACATTTCCATTAATGAGTGAAATTCTCAAGGAGATCTCCCAGACTTCCATGATATACAAATTGACTTTCAGACTCCCACATCTTCCCCTCTTTCATGTTACACATTTTTCACTCAAAAGTTCCAAGACATACAATTTCATAGTTGGGGCCTCACGTCTTCTGGGGAACTCTTTTCACCCTAGTTTGAAGCTCATCTGACCGCTTTTCATACTTGCCCATTTGTTGGAATCTCTTTGGTGTATCCTTGGGTTGGCGAGTTCAAGAAATATACAATTACTAGTCACTATTTCCTGTGCCTGCCACCTTCTCACTTCTTCAAAGTATGCAACGACCAAGGTTTAATGATAACAATTCATCATGAAACAACCATACAGTTCATCATTAATAAGCAAAAGGCTCGAAGAGATAGTCACATTGACTATCGCTACACAACTTGCCCATAAACATGCAGAAAAGATATTTCCAGGTAATGGGATATCTATTACAAATTTCGATATATTAGTGAAAACAAGTTTGGTCTATTGTTTCTCTATTCCATACTTAGCCACTTTTTTGGTTGCGGGTTCCCGGACAGGCAGGATCATGATTGCGCTTCCAATGTTCCGTGGCCTGCAAACAGTACCCAGATTTCCACGATATACAAATTGACCACTGGATTGTCCCATCATGCCCTGTTTCGTGTTATGTGTTTTGCACTCAAAACTTCTGAGACATACAATTTGACCTTCGAGCCCTCACCTCTCCTGGTTATACCTTGTAACCCTATTTTGAAGCCGGACCGACCGCTTTTGATAATTAGTCATTCCTTAATTTCTCTTCCCCGTCCCCTCCACCTTCGTAATTCTTTCTAAATATGCAATTAATACTATTTGATGCTAACAACTCGTCATGCAGGAACCATCAACATTGTCATTAATAAGTGAAACAATCGAGGAGATCTCCCATTAATATGCATTAAACCAAGATCTGTAGATATTTATATTATCCATTCCGATTGTTCATCTCAAACAACATGGAATGTCTTTCGTGGGTCATCACGTTGGCGGGTTCACGAAATCTCCAATCATTAATTCCTCTTCTCCATGCCCTCCATCTTCGCACTTCTAAGTATGAAATTACTAGTATTTAATGGTAACATCACATCATCCAATAGTTGTCAAGATTATCATTAATGAGCAAAAGGCTTGAGGATATCTCCCATTCACATGCATTGGACCAAGATTTGTGGAGTGTTATATTATCCCTTCCAACTCTTCATTTCAAACATCGTTTGGAGAAAACAAATGTTCTCGTAAACTTATGGCAGCAACTTGACAACAGTTCTATGGAGATACAATGAATATCTCTGGGCATGAGGACCAAAAATTCCATTGGTCCAGGGCATACTCTTACTATTCATCTCGTTCCGACCAAAATGAGTTAATTTGGACCTCTTGAATTGCTCGTGCAGGCTGTGTCCCTAAAGTTTTTTACTGTAAGGAGGTGGTCTCTTGGTGTGCCAAAAAATATATTTCAAGCCAAAGAATTATTCCACTGTGCGACCATTCTCCTGTTTCTTTGTCACCCTAGGTCTTCCACAAGATGTTAAGATTGTCAGAGACAACATTGAACTTCAGACGAAAATACTGCAAGCAGTTCCTAAAAAAAACATGATAACGGGTTGGACCTCTTACCGGAGTTCCTGGAAGACCCGACATTAGTTCCTGAAGATATCACAATTTTGTAGGTTAGTTCTTTTAGAAATACATTCCAAGAAATTGCCTGTTTGTTTACAAGAATAATGGGACATGAATCCGCAACAAGAATTTCCCGCATGGTTCTTTATATTTTGTATTTCACAGTTAAGGAACAATCCATTTTTTATTGGGGGAAGCTAATTTCCATTGAAATCTGTTCCCAATTCTCACGATTCAAAGAAGAGAATAAATTTTATATGTCATCCTACTTGGTTTTCATGATAGCTCATTGATGTCCGTTTCCAAAACTGTCCATGTCCAAGAAGATAAAATATGAATTCGACCCAATAACATTTTGGTATCGGGCCTTATGAGGTTTTTAATGAATTTGTCTCGGTTTTCAAAGATTTATTGTTAGGAAAGGATTCTCCCTGGATGTCTGACTAGGCAACCAAGTTTTTGGATAGGAAGGGGACACTTGAACAAATGGAAAATTATAGTGTAATAATGATTTTTGGCTCCAAGGAAAATCCTGCTTTCCTTCCATATCACATCGCAGACAAGTTGTTTGTTACAGAAATAGCAAGGAAATACAACTACAAGTTGCATTTTTTCCATGACAAGAGAAAAAAATAGTTCATTCCTCTTCCTTGGAAAGTCGAGGACTTCGTGTTTAGGAACGTCAACAAGATTGATGAATTCGTAGTCCATTTCAACAACTTGAACCTAAGATATGATGAAAGGATGTAAAGTCCTTCACTAGGGATTCAAAGTTAAATGGTAAATTTGTAATCTATAGTACTTTTCTTTTCAGAAAGACTCCTTATGAACAAGTTTATGTCGTAACATCTAATTTCTATTTAGGTTTTGCATTACAATAAATATATCTAATTTATGTTGAAGTTCTAGCAATTAATCAATTAAATATCAAATTCTAAAATTATACAATCCAAAATAATCATAAACAAATTATTTAACATATTACACATTTTCAATAGATAGATACAGATCATAACTTTCATTCTTAACAAAATTAATACTGGTAAAATACCTCTTGAAGAAGAAGTGTGTCCCTTTCTTTCCTGTTGTTGCAAACTTCTTGAAAACTGTCTGAAAATTGAATCTTTTCCTCCCACCCAGCTAGGAACAGAGCCTCTTCAGCTCCCTAGCTTCAGGAACCCTTGTGGTTTCCTAGCCCTCCGATCCCAAAATCCCCAGCAACCCTAGTGCCCCTTGTGGCAGACCTCCAACAAGCTCCTCAACAAAACCACAACAAGCTCGTCAACAAAACCACAACAAGATCCTCAAACGGAACCAATAATACCATCCTCCAACAAGCTCCTCCCAAAATAGTAATACAGTCCCCCTGAAAATAATGCTCCTCCCTTGCCTTATCCTCCCTTCCCATCATTCACCGCCTTCTTCCCTCATTTAATTCTCAACTACCCTCCCTCAATTAGATGTCAACCACCTTATCCTATTTTCATTAATGGGTCATCTATCGATATGCTAAGCCTCAAAATGAAAATTATTAATTTATTAAACCAATATTCCTTAAATAAATATTTAATCATGGTTATTAATTGATTAATTAATTAAATTAATATACATTAAACAAATATTTAATCAGGACAATTAATTAATTAAACTAATATACATTAAACAATTATTTTAATCATGATAATTGATTAATTACTTAGGGTTGTTACATACACCCACCCTTCAGGAAACTTCATCCCGAAGTTAAAGTATTTTATGATATAAGGGAAAAGACACATGGTTCACACATTCATATCCAATAACCAACATTATCAGTAAGTAAGCCAAGAAAATTCATACATACTAGTGTACATGTGCAAGAAATGCATGTGTAGCTAGTACATACAAGTCTCGTGCATGTACTAATAACAATAACTATCACCTCTATAGTAATTTCTGTATGCATCCAATCCAATCAACAAGACTATTCAATTTATAAAAGATAATAAACCAATCAATTGTTTGTGAAATCCCTTAATTACAATAATCTAGCTCAACAATGTTTATTTAGACACTTGTAGTTTAGTTAAGTAATTATGAATATACATATATACATATTTTCTTTTCAGAAGGAAAAACAATAAATTCCACCATAAGGAAAATCTCCATACCCTCTCAACTATTTCTACTCATCCTTCCTCCCTAACTTACTTCCATCTTCCATTCCTATTCTTCCTCTACTGGACTATCTTGGAGTGTCAACTATATTGACCTAACTCCAAATAGAACCCATAAGTGGAAGTGTCACTATCTTGACCAAGCTTCCTGTAGTGTCCCCAAGGTCGAGCCCTGTTGTAAATCATGTTCTGAAAGGAATTGTAATTATGTTTTATAGGATGGTGAGCCAATTTTCTATAAGCTGGTGGATTATGTGTTTGTTAGGCCAGGGAGCCTACTGCTGTATATGTAATCATGCACAACAATTAATAAAAATTTGTAAACACTGCCAGGTGCAGACCAACCACGATGAATGAGTGNCGTAAGTGGAAGTGTCACTATCTTGACCAAGCTTCCTGTAGTGTCCCCAAGGTCGAGCCCTGTTGTAAATCATGTTCTGAAAGGAATTGTAATTATGTTTTATAGGATGGTGAGCCAATTTTCTATAAGCTGGTGGCTTATGTGTTTGTTAGGCCAGGGAGCCTACTGCTGTATATGTAATCATGCACAACAATTAATAAAAATTTGTAAACACTGCCAGGTGCAGACCAACCACGATGAATGAGTGAAGGGGGACTAAGCATCCATAGAGAGGGCAAGGAATTAGGGGCTGGAAGGTGGGAAAATGGGCTAAGTGTTTAGCCTAGGGGGGCTTAAGCCTGGGAATACTATTTTATTATTATTCCAAAAGAACATGTGCCATTTATATTTTTATCCTAAGTTACTGACCAAGGGAAGGTGATGCGTGCTAGTGGAACACATGCAGTCTCCAGGATGACAAGTGTTGACCCTGGTGCATGCGAATAAAACGGCTAGAGTGGACCATGAGGGGGGTTCCTTCTCCCATTCGATCAGACTGCCTGAGCGTGTACGGGCTCTGATCAGTATGACTGACCCGATTTCTGTAAAGAACCTTCGTGCGTTCCTGTGATCTAAAAAGTCTGTGTCTGGCTCTAAGAAAACCCGTGTATACCTCCATACTAAACCAGAAGCCTATGATTGATTCTGAAAGAGCCGATTTCACCTCTGTTTTGAACCGGAAAAGCCTGTGTTGTGTCTGGAGAATCCATGTGCATCCACTGCCCGAGATCGAGCCTATGTGTGAGATCTTTGTCTTGAAGCCGTGATCGTGAGACCAATTTTCCATCGCTGAACCATTTTGAGGAAGCCGGTCTCTGTTTCCCATGGGTTGTTGTGGCCACACAGTGTTGGACTGCGTATGGCTTGTGACCAGTTGTGAAACTCTCTTTCCAGGCGAGAGTGGTGTTGAGGTTGGATGAACAGGTGGTTTTGGCCTGTGAGCGTCTCTCTCTAGATGAGAGAGTGCGCAGAGGAAGGAGAGGACTCCTGGAAGGAACCCTGTAGCTGCCACAGAGCCCAGAGACTTCCGGTCCAGTTTGTTACTGTAACCCAAGGCAAGGGAGGTTAGTAGCCGAAGGTCTGTCCAGGTGATAGAGAAGGTGTATACTCCTGGGGTGGAACAAGCATGTGGGGAATGAGGGTCTGTGGGCAGTGAGCGTGAGTGGTTCCTGGGAGAGAATCCCTTCCTTGTGGTTGTGTGTTGTTTTCCCTGTAACCTCAACCTAGCCTAGGATTCCTTGTCTCGGGGTGGAGCTTAGTCCCATCTCAGGGGTGACCCACTGCTGAGCTTGATGAGCAGTGTGGTCTAAGGTTGGGAGGTTCATGGAAGGCCTGCACTTGGTTGGTGGAATCTACCACTATTAAAAGATAAGTATATGATTATTCTTTAACCATGTTTTGCATGACTGTGCTGCTTATGTTATCATGAATTCCACTGTGTATATGAATTAATATTAAACACTATTGATTGTTAATTATAGCAGTAAATAATATGTTTACTCTGAGCTTAAATGTATTTCTTTTCTTAAATGCATGTGATTAATTGTGAGTGAGAATGTTGTTATTMTGCATAGTAACACCTACAYAGTAGTGACTGAAAAGGGGTGTTACACTTCCYCAACAGGAAACTGACARTCATCATCACACGTCTAGGGGAGCATGAGCTAACACCGTCCTCGCATGACTCCAGGTTTCAGAGGATACACGGTGGGAAATTCCTCCACCCCTCCTAATAGGACTAGGGTCCACACCCTACAATGGAATATACAGTGGCACTGTGTTGCTGGGAATTTTTTCATCGTTTATTCAGTTTTTAGGTAGTTTCATCACCTGAAATCCTGCATTGGTCCACATATCATAGCTATGCATTCAAACCAATCTAATTTCACTTAAAAATATTCATACCATATTGTTTCTCGATCGGTGATTATGACATCCACTTTAATTACCATTATCCCTTCGCTATTTCATAGCCCAATGGCCTGCAGATTAGTCTATAACATAAAACTCATACATATCTATGCATTATTATCATGTAATTGCATACAACCATAACCTCAATTCGGTATCCACATATCAATAGCTTAATATCAAGTTTTCAAGTTAGAAATAGATCTCATAATACCCCCATAATTCAATTAACGTTACCCATTCATAAAATTTTCATTTACATAATAGATTGCATCATATCCATCATCATTCAAATAACATTTAAACCTTCATAGGATTCACATTCTCATAGTATATCGCATTATATCCATCATCATTAAAGTGATATTTAAACATTTATAGAATTTATATTCACATATTAGATCGCATCATATCCATCATCATTCAAATACATTTAAACATTCATAAAGGTTCATACATCTTAAAAGTTCAAGTGTATCATTAATAGTTTCACTGTGAATAGAAAATAAATGTGTTTAGGCCTTAGGTAATCCTAGTTTTCTAAGTCAAAAGGTGGTGTTACATACACCCAACCTTTGAGAAACATATTCTCGAGGCGGTCAAAATAGTGAGGGATAATCTCGTCGTAATGTATTAACATCCTCCCAAGTAACATATCATGGACTATACTTGTCCCACTGGACCTTAACTTGGTCTATCAGAAGGTTCCTGAGTTGTCAGACTCTATGGTCCAATATCCGTAACGGTTCTACCGTGAGGGTCGCATCCGATACCTGCAATTCCTTCCAATTTGGTTTATGTGATTCGTTAGCAACATAATGACGTAGAACAAATACATGAAAAACATTATGAGTTTTATGCAAATGGGGTGGCAGTACGAGACGATAGGCAAAGGGTCAGATTTTATCTTGGATTTTGAATGGTCCTATAAATCGTGGTGACAACTTT
>JASDQU010817808.1:33488-43661 GCA_032191745.1 Picea mariana
TTTTTTTCACCATTATTTGAGACCTATTCCATTGGATTCATCTCTTCGCCCTTATCACATTCATCCATATCATTTTTTGGAAAAGTTTTTGAAACCGCTCACCCCTTTTCAGTTCACCCATCCTCATGGCCCATACCTGTAGCCAAGACCTGGAAGCTCACTTCAATACCTTGCAATCTGGTTTCCTCGAGACCCAAAAAGAAGTAAAACAACTTAGTGTCAATGTTTCCTCCATCGATACAACCATCAATACAACCATAAATACAACCATGCAGTCCTCAATGGAGGAAGTCAAACAAGAACTGACCACCCAGCTTGAATCTGTCTTTGCATCACTCTGCACCAAACTGAAGATCCCTATAGATGACCCTTTCTCTGATGCACCTCCAAAGACTGAAGGTGAACATTCCTCCCATTCCCATACCTTTCAGTACCATCACTTTCAACGTGACCTATGCCTTCTGCAGGTGGATGTGACCAAATTTGATGGCTCGAACACCACTGGTTGGGTAACCCAAATGGAGCATTATTTCTCTTTATACGACATTACAGATGACTTGACCAAGCTCTAGTATGGTGTTCTCCATCTCGATCAAGAATGTTGGCAATGGTGGGAATGGAGAAAAAATTCCCATCAAGGGTATATTGCTTGGACCCAATTTGTGACTGAGCTTTATGAATGCTTTGACACTGACACCAACCATTTGGGTAGTTTGACAAATTTGAAACAATCAGGAACAGTCGAAGACTTCATAGCTGCCTTTGAGCGCCTGGATTTTTGAACAGAGGGCATGATTGATGCTTTCTTTTGAGAGTGTTTTATCAGTGGTATCAATGAGGAGATTCGGGCCCATGTCCTCATGGCTCGACCCTCGAGTTGGGTGGAGGCTACTAAAAGAGATAAATAAGCACAACAGGTTGTATCCTCTCAAAACCAAAAAATCTCCTTTATCCCTTGCCCTAAACCCGTAAATCCCACTACTCCCTTCTCCCCATTAAAGATCCAAAAATTTCCCAGGGATGAAATGGATGAATACCAACTCAAAGGCCTTTGTTATAATTGTGATGAAAAATATTTCCCGGGCCACAAGTGTAAGGAACAAAAGATTTTTATGGCCATCTCTGAGGATATTTTAGAAGAGGATGTTGAAACTCCCCTTGTGTCTAAGTCACCTAAAATCACTAACATCACCCCTCCCTCAGATCCTCCCAAAGTGGAACCGGTCATTTCCCTCAATGCTCTCACTGGCTTCTCTGCTCCCCAAATCCTCAAGTTAATCGGTTACATCAAGCATYGGAAGGTCATCATTTTGGTTGATAGTGGAAGCACCCATAATTTTATTCATCACCACATTGCCCAAGAAACTCATTTCTACATCCATGCCGTCAACAATTTCCAAATCATGATTGCCAATGGTGGYTCAATGAAATGTGGAGGGCGCTGTGAAAATGTCTATCTCCAAATCGGTGACTACCACCTAATATCCCATATGTTTTCTATCGACATGGGCAGTTGTGACATTGTGTTGGGTGTAGACTGGTTAAGGACTTTGGGTTCCATTCTCATGGATTTTAAGGACTTGACCATGCAATTCAACCAGGAAGGCCACCAATATAAATTCCAAGGCATCACTGTTGGTTCACCTGAGGTCATTAGTTCCCATCGCATGAAAAAAATGCTCAAAAAAGGTCATTTTGGTGTCATTTCCCAACTCCATGCCATACAAGCAACAGAGACACCCCCGGTGCCGCAAGACCTCGAAGCCCTCCTTTCTAAACATCAAATGGTATTTTCCACTCCCCAAGGACTCCCTCCTTCCCGCGGTGTTCATGATCATTCCATTCCCCTTGTACTCGGAAGCCTTCTTCCCAATATCCATCCGTATCTCCACCCCTTTTCACAAAAAAATGAAATTGAGAAAATGGTCCATGAACTCCTTAATCTAGGCGTTATCCACCCTAGTATGATCCCTTATTCTTCTCCTATAGTCATGGTCCTAAAGAAAGAAGGTTCTTGGAGAATGTGTCCTGACTTTCGTGCCCTCAACAAACTGACCATTAAAGACAAATTTCCCATTCCTGTCATTGATGACCTCTTAGATGAATTGAGTGGCGCCTAATTCTTTACTAAACTTGATCTTCACTCGGGCTATCACCAGATACGTATGAAAGAGGAAGACATTCCCAAGACGACCTTTCAAAATCATGAGGGCCACTATGAGTTTTTGGTCATGCCCTTTTTTCTTGTGTAATGCCCCCTCCACCTTCCAAAGCCTCATGAATCATGTCTTTCGTCCCTTTCTCCATCATTTTGTCTTAGTTTTATTTGATTATATCCTCATCTATAGAAAAATMTGGAYAGACCATATTACTCATGTGGATCGAGTTCTCCATCTACTCTCTCAGCACCAACTTTTCCTAAAAYAGTCTAAATGTGCTTTTGGTACCTCAGAAGTAGAATACTTGGGTCATCTGGTTGGCAAGGATGGCGTCAGGGTGGATCTGAAAAAGATTGAAGCTATGCAAGACTAGCCRAACCCAAAGACTCTCAAAAKATTGCATGGATTTCTGGGCTTAACAGGGTATTATCTCAAGTTTGTTAAGAATTATGGAAAGATTGCAACACCTCTCACTGCTCTCCTAAAAAAGAACTCTTTCACTTGGACTCCAGCTGCTGCTCAAGCTTTTCAAACCTTGAAGATGGCCATGTGCACCACTACGGTTCTGGCCCTTCCTGATTTCACAAAGACCTTTGTGTTGGAATGTGATGCCTCAGGGAAAGGAATCAGTGTTGTCCTTATGCAAGAGGGTCGACCTTTGGCCTTCACCAGAAAGAAACTATCTGAAAGGAATCTGAGCAAACCCATCTATGAAAAGGAAATGTTGGCTATTCTGCATGCCATTGATCTGTGGCACCCTTATCTCTTGGGGCAACGTTTCCAAATTAAGACAGACCATCAAAGCCTCAATTACTTTCTGGAACAACGCATTTCCTCCCTGGAGCAACAAAAATGGGTGACTAAGCTCTTTGGATATGATTATGAGATAATTTACAAGAAATGCAAAGACAATTTGGTGGCAGATGCACTGTCTCGAAAATATGAAGAAGAAGGATCCATTTTTTCTCTTTCCTTCATTGTACCAGACTAGCTCCAAGATGTTTGCCAGGAATGGCTACAAGATCCAAAAAGTTTTCATCTAATCTAGCAATTGTAGACCAATGCTCCAGCTCCCCCAGGGTACTCTTGGCTCCAGGATGAGCTTTGATACAAAGGCCATTTGTATTTAAGTAAACAATCAAAGCTTAAATCCATGGTACTCTCTGAGCTTCATGCTACACCCACAGCGGGGCAGTTCGGGTTCACCAAAACCTATGACAGGGTCAAACGTTTTTTTTTTGGGATGGTATGAAACAGAACATCCGTAATTTTGTCGTTGAATGTGATGTACGTCAACACAACAAGGGAGAAACAGTCAAATCTCCGGGCACACTACAACCGCTTCTGATTCCACCTGCTATTTGGAAGGATATCTCTATGGACTTTATTACCAGCTTACCCAAATCGGGAAATAAATTAGTCATAATGGTGGTTGTAAATCGCCTTTCCAAGTATGCTCATTTCCACGCTCTTCAACACCCATTTACTGCATCCATGGTGGCTCAAATTTTCATGGACCAGGTCTTCAAGCTTCATGGCATGCCACACTCTATTGTTTCTAATTGTGACCCAACTTTCACAAGAAATTTTTGGCAAGAACTATTCAAGCTACAGGGAACCCAATTGCATCTCAACATAGCTTATCATCCCCAAACTGATGGTCAAAAAGAAGTTGTCAACAAATGTTTGGAAACATATCTGAGTTGTTTTTCCTCTGAAAAGAAAAATCAGTGGGCTCAATGGTTACCCCTAGATGAATGGTGTTACAACACTTCCTACCATACAACTACATGCATGACTCCTTTTGAAGCGGTATATGGACAGAATCCACCTTCAGTCCTCTCATACTTACCGGGTACCTCGAAGGTCCAAGTGGTTGACCAAACACTTACAGTTCAAGAGGATATTCTTCATACCCTCAAAGAGAACTTGGTCATGGCACAAAATCGCATGAAGCAACAAGCAAATCAAGGTCGCTCTAAACGTCAATTTGTAGAAGGGGATCAGGTGTTTCTGCAACTGCAACCATACAAGGAAACTTCCCTCAAGGCCGAGCATTGTCAGAAGCTAGCGCCGAAAATTTATGGTCCTTATACAGTTCTCAAGTGTGTGGGACAAGTCACCTATCAATTAGCTCTGCCTAGTTATTCGAAGCTACATCTTGTTTTTCATGTTTCATGATTAAAGAAGGTGATTGAAACTAGGTGCCAAATTCAAACCAACCTTCTCGAGTTAGCTGAAGAAGGATCCATTTGGCTACAACCAGAAGTATTTTTGGACCAGCGTGAGCATCACCTGCATCAGAGAACCATCAAGGAAGTGATAGTCTAGTGGAAAGACACAACTCCAGTAGATGCCACTTGGGAACCAACTACCATTTTGTAGCAGTTTCCAAATCTCAAGCCTTAAGGACAAGGCTATTTTTAAGGGGGCGGACATGTTAGGGTCCTAACCCGCACATAGGTAGAGCAATATATTCGGATGTAATAAAGGTCAATATTAATAAGGCCTTTCAATAAAATAGAATAAGGTAGATGTAAGAAGACCTAATAGAAGCTTCCACTTCTAGAAGGATCTTCCTCTAGATGCTTCTCTTGATAGACATATTTAGTATAAATAAGGGTCGAGGGTATGAAAACCCTAATGGGGAGATTATTGTAACAGAGCACTACTCGACTGGAGGTTTCCCCCTTGAAGAGGCCCGTGAACATTGCTTTCTGAATCAAAGTGTTATTTCTGTTGTTGTACTTATATCATTTCTATGTTATTGTGGAGATTATGCTGGTTATATTACTATTATTCTGCCATTTCTAGCATTTTATTTCTGTTCTGCATACTTTTTATATCTGGTATATTACAATCATCCATACATCATCCATGATTTGTGATACATACCATCCATACATCATCCATATCTTGTTTCCTCCCACCATCAATTCACCACCTACGCGTCCTGCCTCATCCTGTTTCCTCTCGCCATCAATTCACCACCTACGCGTCTCGCCTCGCACCTGAATCCGTTGCACCCATCTCATTCCTCTACTTCTGAACCATTTTGAGGACTCAAAGATACTTGGGGAGAACATTGAACCGAATTCCATAAGATTATTATATTCATGATTTGGTTTCTCTAGCTATTGGACCCTGTCTCATATTGTATATTGACTGAAATTTATTATAAACTGCATATTTTTTGGATGGATAATGAAATACATTTAAACTTTCAGGCCATGGTTTAAATATGCATTGCAATGAGAGAAATTGGGAATCTGGAGAGATGATTAATTTTTCCAATTCATTCTAGCCAACCCATTATCTTTATTGTTGCAATGCTACTGACAGAATACTCATCTCATTGTTCAGTACACACCAGAATCACATGATCGATAGATTTTGATAGTGATATGAGTATGTAGATTTTGTCTCTTTCGCATCTCCTTTTCTTCTTCTTCTTCTCCTTTCACAAAATACTCATATCTTTATTTCACATCTCAATTATATATTGAGCCATACATTATTGTTTTGAATGCAATATTGTATCCTATGTCTACTTTTATGGAGACAATACTTGATTTTCATAAATAAACATAGACATGAAAATAATTTAAAAAAAAAGGTTATTCTCCACTATTTTAATTTTCAATCGCAGTTATGTCATCTCTTCATGGATTTTATGATTGATGGCATCTAGGTTATATACAGTTTGTGTGTTATCGTGGGTATATGTTCTCACAGTGGCATTTTCCCCTATAGATTGCTGGGAAAATTTGCTATGTATATATTATAGGTTGAATCTTCTTCTTCTTTTGATTTTTGGACAAGATTTTGTCTGATGTGATGAGTTTTGAACCTCAATTCCAAATTAATAATAGTAATCTATTTTAACATGGACCCCAATTTGGCATTAACACAATATAGTAACTCATTTTAACATGGATCCTTGACTCTATATCAATATGGGTAATATGAGGGCTCCAAGGCTACATTAACATGGCAGTCACCCACTATAACATAGGAAGGGCTTTAATTTTGACAATATTTCTTTACGATAAGATATAATATATATAATATAGGTTGAATCACATGATAGGTAGATTTTTATTTTGAAACAATCTTTAATCTGAATCATAAATCTCCCACATTAAGCACAGACCATAAATCTGCCACATATTAAGCACACACCATGTTCTTACCTTAGTTTGGGCACAAGAAAAGACATGTTCTAAACTTTCCAGATACAAGTAGGCCCTAGAGTTTGGCAAGCTATAGAACTTAAATATATCTTTCTCCCAACTAGATAGATATTGGACATGCATATGTTTTTTCTTTAAATTTATTTTTATAAAATGTGAATGTTGTACCTTTCACTTTTAGATGTAAAATTCGTAGACCCCCAACTCCCAATATTTAGTTATGATGAACATGATTACAGTGGATATTGATACTCATATAATAAATTGTGATGTTTTATTACCAAGTCAAACTTGTAATTTTTTGCATGCTCTGTATTGATCTTTGTTCAAGTCTGGTTCAGGAATTGGCTAGATGAATGAAAATTAAATGGGGTAATGTTTTGAAGCATGAAATTTTACTTACTTTCTTAAAGGATTTGATGTATAACATTCAAGGGATTTTTCCCTCTGTATTTTCTCTAGCCATATTTTCTGACTAACTGATTAATACCATTTGTCATTTCCATATTTCTATCTGTTTGATTATGTAAGGTCCTTGTCCCCACATAGCCTTATAAAACACACACTAAAATAAAGAATAAAGAAAATTATATGTTGTACAATTTCATCAATAAATCATAAATTAAATTTATCAACAACATGAAAGTAAACTTAATCAACAACCACATAACACAACAAATTCATGAAATTACATACCTTTGTCTGATACTAATTCCCCAATCTCTGGTTGTCCTCTCAGCTGGTCTGCCTGAACTCTGCCCAAAACTAAATCTTTCCTCCCTGCCAGCTAGGAACAGAGCCTGTCCATCTCCCTAGCTCCAGGATTCCGTGAGGATTCCTGGCCCCCAAGCCCAAAACTCCCAGCAACCTGGTGCACCCCTATAACAGTCCACCCCAAAATCTCAAACCAGAACAATATCACAGACAACAAAATGCAGTCCTTCTCTCCCAATAACGCTTCCTCTCCCAAAATTTCATAATAATCTCCTGAAGGCCTCTTCCCCCTCATATCCTCCTCCATTCACCGCCTCCTACCCTCCTTTAATGCCACCCACCTTATCCCTCCATTCATTACTTCAACCCCCTGCATACATAAAGTTTTATAATAATGAATTAAAAGTTATTAAGTATTTAATTCTTTACCCTAAACATTAAATGTGTTAATCAATCATTTAACTAATTAACCAACATATATTAAACAATAATTAATTAATTAATTAATTAATTAATCAATATTATTAATAAATAATCATTATTTAACTAATACACATTAGGACATTTATTTATTTAATTAATTATACTTGGTAAATCTTAAGCAATCATTTAGCTAGGGTTGCTACATACACCCACCCTTTAGGAAACTTCATCCCAAAATTAAAGTATTTTATGATACACGGGGAAAGAAACATGATTCACACATTCTTAACAAATAACCATCATTATTAGTAAGTAATCCAAGAAACTCATACATACTAATGTACATGTGCAAGGAATGCATGTGTAGCTAGTACATACAAGTCTCGTTCATGTACTAATATCAATAACTATCATTTCTATAGTAATTTCCATATGCATCCAATCCATTCAACAAGACTATTCATTTTATAAAAGAAAATAAACCAATCAAATGCTTGCGAAATCCTTTAATTATAATTATCTAGTTCAACAATGTTATTTAGACAATTGTAGTTTAGTTACATGATTATGAATATTCATATATATACACATTTTCTTTTCAGAAGGAAAAACAATAAATTCCACCATAAGACAAATCTCCATACACTCTCAACTATTTCTACTCATCCTTCCTCCCTAACTTACTTCCATATTCCATTCCTATCCTTCCTCTGCTGGACTATCTTGGAGCATCAACTATATTGACCTAACTCCAAATAGAACCCGTAAGCGGAAGTGTCACTATCTTGACCAAGCTTCCCCAGCAAGAAACTGATAGTCATCATCACACGTCTAGGGGAGCGTGAGATAACATCGTCCTCCCAAGACTTCAGGTTTCAGAGGATACACAGTGGAAAATGCCTCCACCCCTCCTAACAGGACTAGGGTCCACACCCTACAATGGAATATACAGTGGCACCGTGTTGCTGGGAGTTTTGTCATCGTCTATTCAGTTTTGGGCAGTCTCACCACCTGAAATCCTACAAATCCACTCCACCTTCTGTAGAGAAAATCAATGTCCCACATCAGGAGCTAGTTACCAGCGTTTAGTCTACATATTCTACAGTGGTATTATTCCTCCCAGATTCTGCTACGACCCTTTTCCACTATGTGGATGGATCTTCTTATTTGGATCCACATGATAGGTGTTAGTTTTGGGAGCATCATTTGGAGTTGGTTATTGGGTTCCAAAATCTTCTACGGAGAGTTCACATGAGCACTTGGACATGGGACCTGGGCTTACAATGGTGGTTGGACTACTTCAGCATGGTGGATTTCCTTTCTACATGGGACTTTGGTTGTTCAATCTTCTTCAGCATTACGGTCCACAATTATCCATGGGACCCTGGTATATGGTTGTACATCAAGCATTGAGGACAACGCTTTCATAAGGGGGATGGAATGTAAGGTAGCTAGAGAGATAGTAGGGGGGCCCAGAGGGCCATAGTGATAATAGTGGAGGTCATTCAATGTAAGGTGGACTAGGTCCATTATATTATTAAATAAGGCCCACTATGGTAGTTAGATATAATAAATGTAAGAGGACTTCTTAGAAGGTTCTACTTCTAGACGATTCCTCCTCTAGAATGTTCTTAGGTGATGGTAGCACTATATAAAGGGGCTCAAGCAATGTAATAAGACATGAAGAGAAGTATTGTATTTGGAGCAGTAGCTCAATAGGAGGATGCCCCCTCAAAGAGGCAAGTGAACAGGAAAGGATCCCTTCCATAATAGGATCCATTGTATGGTGTTGCCCTACCTCAAGGGTTTCTATAATAAAGTTGTGGTTTTCTATATGGTTTCATATATCTTGTGTGGTGATTTTATTCAGATATCTTTGGATCTATTGTGATATGTTGTATTTAGGTCTTTGGATCTTAACAATGGTCCATATATCATAGCAATGCATCCAAACCAGTATAATTTCACATACAAATATTCATACCATAATGTTTCTCGGCTAGTGGTCATGACATCCACTTTCATCATCATTATCCCTTGGTTATTTCATAGCCCACAACCTGCAGATTAGTGTGTAACACAAACTCATACATTTCTATGCATTATCATCATGTAATTGCATACAACTATAATTTCAATTCGGTATCCGCATATCAACAACTTTAACATCAAAGTTTTCCAGTGAGAAATAGATATCATAATATTCCATAATCCAATTGACGACACCTATTCATAAAATTATCATTTACAAAATAGATTGCATCATATCCAACATCATTCTAATAGCATTTAAACCTTCATAGGATTCTCATTCACACAATATGTCGCATCATATCCATCATCATCAATAACAATTAGATATTCATAGAATTTACATTCACATAGTAGATCTCATCATATCCATCATCATCAATAACATTTAAACATTCATAAAATTTACATTCTCACAATATATCGCATCATATCCATCAGTATACAAATACATTTAAACATTCATAAAGATTCATACGTCTTGAAAGTTCAAGTGTATCATTTAATAGTTTCACTTGTGAATAGAAAATAAAGGTGTTTAGGCTTCAGGTAATCCTGGCTGTCCAAGTCAAAAGGTGGTGTTA
Organism: Picea mariana; assembly: GCA_032191745.1. Lineage (NCBI taxonomy): Eukaryota > Viridiplantae > Streptophyta > Pinopsida > Pinales > Pinaceae > Picea > Picea mariana. Next base: position 43,593 of record JASDQU010817808.1, read on the forward strand.
CATACACCCAACCTTCGAGAAACATATTCTTGAGGTGGTAAAAAAAGTGAGGGATAATCTCGTCGTAGT
>JASDQU010817809.1:19100-34003 GCA_032191745.1 Picea mariana
CCATGTGACAATACATGCTCTTTGTCCTTTACACAGACTGGTGTGCCCACGATATAATCTGTCTTGTGCTTGAGATATGATATGTACAACAAAGATTCTGCAAAATTATATTTCCATGTCTGGAAGCATATTTGGTTTGTTTGCCATGGAAAACCAAAATCTTGTATGGTGGGCACAACAGTCTGTTTGGAGGATAAAGAACATGTATTTCCATCGGTGGAAGCATATCTGGATACTTTTCCATGGAAAACCATAAATCATTTAGCTACGGCCATGCAATTTTGTAATATTTTGTGGCTTGTAATATATTTTGGGCAGGGAAAAAGAAATTACACATTCATAGCTATGTATGGAGAAACACAAAGGTTCATGTTTCTACCTATATTTTAGCTTGTTCGTTGAGTCTCTTTTACTGTATGTACATGTTACTTGTTGTTCGGTGCATACCAGCTTCCATTCATGTTCATTGTATTTTGTGCGTTCCCACATTCAAACAAACAGAATAGCTGGAGAAAACGACGGAGTCTTGACTTCATCACTTGAAGAAGATATAGAAAGGTGCATGCTTGTATTGTTATTTCATATTGTGTTGTTTTGTATTTCATTTATTATCTGTATATCTGTTCACCTAGTTTATTGTATCTTCATTACATGCATTCCTGCATACTAACCTACTTCATGTCCGTTGTGTTTTGACTACATTGCTACATTTAAACAAACAAAATGGCTGGAGAGGACGATGAAATGTTTGGCGAGAATGTAGTCGAGGAATTACACAAGTGGATAAATGTGCTCTTATTTCATATTCCAGTGTTCATTTTTTCATTTACTGCTTGTATATTTGTTGTGCTTCTTCTACTGCTTTGCACCTTYTTTTGATTTTTATTTTTTTCCCCTTCTTTTCTTCCTTCAAATATAATATATTCTGCGTATTTTGCTTGCTGTTACATTGGAATAATTAGACTTGTTTCTCTTTCTTTTACATGGTTGTGTTCATACTAACTTGCCTTCATGTCCATTGCATATTCAACGTTGGTACCTTGGAAGAAACAGGTTGGTTGGGCAGGAAGATGAATTGTTCTGTGCTACAGCAGAGGGTTTTGTGGTCCAATCTTCTAAAAGGTATACCAACTGTGCTGGTAAATTAAATATACAAACGGGGTGGGGGCATATAATATTAGAGTTGAAAATGGTGGCTTGGTAGCAATGGCCCTTTCTGCCCTCCCTATTTCTACTTTTTCCATTTTCTATTATCCCTTTTGTTTTTTAATTGATCTACTTAGTGGTCTTTCCGAAAATGCTTTGGTGTGCTGGTTGGCGGACTAACGGTTTCACATCTATGGTCATGCTTCTACCTTATTCCATACTTACCCACTTTGTCAATTGTGGGTGCCGGGCTGGCGGGTTCAAGATTGCTCCCCTGGCTTCCTGGGGTTCGCGATATACAGATTGGTTGTGGTGCCCCGCCCTCACGCCCTGTTTACTGTTACACATTTTTCCAGTTAAAAAAATCAGATGCATACAATTTTACGCTTATCTAGTCCTTCTGATGGACAATATACAATGCATATGCTTGTTTGGTCCTGATGTTCATCTGCACATGCTTGCATCAGAAAAAAGTTAGACTAGTGACATGGCCACGAGCAGTCAGTCATCCTAGACATCAATAGACCGACAAGGCCAAAGGTAAAGATGCATACACTCTGCTCTTAGTATGTTTACTAGACAAATATCCTTGGTTGTTTATTCATCTATGGCATGGTGAATATGTTGATGTCATCTGCAATGCATGGTTTGCAGTTCACAAGAAGTATCAACAAGTACAAGCAAGACATCGAACATAGTGCATGTTCCGCGGACTAAGAGGTGTGGTTGCAAAACTCTGGCTCCATAATTCATCGAAGCTATGCGTGTACTTGTAGATTTATGCCAGTGAAAGAAGAATGCAAAAGAAAAAATAAATGCACACTACCATTCACTTTAGTTTTCCTTTTCAAAAATTGTCACCAGGTCTAGAGTTGTAACACCCAAAGTACTATCAATAGAGGGTGTGAACAACCGCCGAACTAGAGAAGTGTTCGTCGGAGACATAATGGTCGTCTATAACACCTACTTGGACAAGGCAAACAAAACTAGATCCATTATGCGTGCTGACATGATAGACAAGGAGGCCACAATGACAGTGACACTGGGTATTCCTATACAACTTGTCCATAAACATGTAGAAAAGATATTGCCGGGTAATGAGATATCCATTACAAATTTTAATATATTGCCCAAAACAGTGTATGACCGTGGTGATTGTGATCGGATTATTTCGCTCAACGAAACAAGTATTGTGGAAAAAATTCTCATTGCTTGTTCAGAATATCGTTTCATCCCAGACGCGACTATCAGTCGACTTGCACAGAGTAGTGATATTTACCCAATCAGAACCATTGGCACAACTGTCACACTGGCGAGAAAACTTGGCTCGCAACACATTCTCCATATAAAGGATGGAGAGTCAGACAACGACAAGGCAATGGTACCACTTTCTATATCCGCTTTTGTCCTTTACTTTCGCATGTGCATGTATCTTGGGTAAGTTACACAAATATTGCACTGTTCCATGTTGCAACTGCAATTGTTCGATACCTATTCAAATTTGTTTTCGTCAACGGAGCAACAATTGCATAGAGGGAAGATTCCACTTATGCTCTTCAAAAATATAACAAAGAAAATGGATGTTAGAGAAACGATCTTTCAGACAATGTTTGTAATAGATTTGCGAGGAGATATAGTACAGGATCTGAAGAAACTAGCTAGCTCTACAACTGTTGTGCGTATACATCCACAAAATCATCCTCACTTTGCTTATACAAATAACCTTCACCAAATTTTTGCGGCTTGTNGTATTAATTCCTATGCTCGGGTTCCCAAGTTGAAGGTGTTTTAGTTGCATCGAATGCGTACTTGACCCCCTTTGAACTTGTATGTGTGAAATGCAACTCTCCTGCTTCTGCCTCCGCTTTGATAAGTGATGATACGATTGATTGTCTGTGATGTGGTGAAAAATGTCCATATATATATGGACATTGCCTCAATGCTGCCATTCGAACCGTGGGCAACACAATCGTGCATTGTACAGTTAGGAAACCTCTATTACAAAATGTGCTTCCTAAGTTGGCAGAATTGTCGTATGAAACATATCTATAGAAAAAGGCAAGCGGTGTCTACATGCTGCAAGATTTTCGGATACACTGCAAATTTACCTTAAATGAGGACAATGTAATTTTGCATATCGACTGAAGAAGGGAAAACAAATATCGAACTTTGGCAGGAAACGAGAATACCTCATGTGTCTCTGTAATATTTCTTCAACATCCAAATCAATGTTCATCGGACTCGACTACTTGGGATTGCATGCGCATAAGATTGTTCGGTCAAAAAATGGGAAGCATGGCAACAAACCCCATACAGCCCACGACCTCGGTTATTTTCTATTGGGTACATATACCAGATGTAAGAGAAAACGAATGCCACGACATATTTTCTTTGTTTATCAAATTGTTTGATGTAAAGGTCGATGCATCCTGCTCTATGGAACCTTGTGGGAATTTGCTTGCGGCCTGTTTGGAGTTTAATTGGTTCTTGGTTGTATGTTTCGTCTGTCAATTTGTATATCGCAGGACTCCGAGTGTTGTTTGGAGGACACAGAACAATAGAATTGCAATTTTTTAGCCAGCTAGCCCGCAAATCCACCTGATAATTTCTATGGCGTTGTGACGCAAATGTAGTATGTGGCTTGTTTTAGCATTTTTCCTTGATCGATGAACTTGGTAAAATTAATCTCCTGGAATAATTTGAAATCAATGAATGTATACTGTGCGAAGTCCAATTGTGTTATCATATCAACAAGAGGCCCTTAAAATTCAAATTGGTCATTGTTATGCTTGCGGTGATAGAATTTAAAAAAAACTTTTTTTTTTCTTTTTTTCCTTCATTTCTTTTAAAATACACGACCCCGGTTATTTTCTACTGAGTACATAAACCAGATGTAAGAGAAAATGAATGCCACGACGTCTTTTATCTGTATATCAAATTGTTTGATGCAAAGGTTGATGCATCATGCTCTATGGAACCTCGTAGGAAATTGCTTGCAACCTGTTTGGAGTTTAATTGGTTCTTGGTTGTATGTTTCGTGTGTCAATTTGTATATCGCGGGACTCCGAGTGTTGTTTGGAGGACACAGAACAATAGAATTGCAATTTTTTAGCCATCTAGCCCGCAAATCCACTTGATAATTTCTATGGCGTTGTGACACAAATGTAGTATGTGGCTTGTTTTAGCATTTTTCCTTGATCGATGAACTTGGTAAAATTAATCTCCTGGAATAATTTGAAATTAACGAATGTATACTGTGTGAAGTCCAATTGTGCTATCATATACACAAGAGGCCCTTAAAATTCAAATTGGTCGTTCTTATGCTTGCGGTGATAGAATTTTAAAAAAACTTTGTTTTTTTTCCTTCATTTCTTTTTAAATAAGCGATTTAACATCCTTTGATAATTTTATGTAATTAAATTGTACAATATCAATATTTAATATTAATAATTTTGTATTTGGAAATAATGTTTTTAGATAATGTCAGATAGGATGACCATCCATAAACAATCGCAATCTTAAGCCTGCCAGTCTTGGAATCCGTATGTCAATTTGTATGTCACGGAACTTTGAGTGTTGTTTGGAGGACACAGGAAAATAGAAGTGCAATGTTGAGCCAGACAGCCCGCAAGTCCGCCTGTCAATTTGTATATCGTGGAACTCTGAGTGCTATTTGTAGGACACTAAATAATAGAGGCTGAATTTTGAACCCGCCAGCCCGAGAACCCACGATCCAAAAAGTGACTAAGTATGGAATCAAGGATGCGTACATGCCTATAAAATCTCATGTCCATACTTTATAAAAGTACATATTTGGTATGTATTGCTTGTTTCTCGAAAAATTTCTAGGTGTGGAAGTTGGCGGATGCACGTGTTCAGATTTCCACTTACTTTTATATTGCCAGCCTGACCGACCGCTTCGCCGTTTCAAATTGTACAATTTTTTTTTGTCTAATTAAATTGTACAATATCAATATTTAATATTAATAATTTAGTATTGAAAATAATGTTTTTAGATAATGTTAGATAGTTGATAGGAATTACCTTCCGTAAACAATGGCAATCTTGAGCCCGCCAACCCTGGAGTTCATCTATCAATTTGTATATCGAGGAGCTCCGAGTGCTGTTTGGAGGACACAGAACAATAGAAGTGCAATGTTGAGCCAGCCATCCCACAGGTCCACTTGTCAATTTGTATATCGCAAAATTCTGGGTGCTATTTGTAGGGCACAAAACAACAACGACCCAATTTTGAGCCCGCTAGCCCGACAACCCACGATTCAAAAAGTGGCTAGGTATGGAATGCAGGATCCGTACATGCTCTAGTAAATCTCATGTCCATACTTTATAGTCATATTTAGTATGTATTACTCATTTTTCGGAAAATTCCTTGATACGGAAATTGGCGGATTAACGTCTTCAAATTTCACTTACTTTTATATCACCACCCCGACCGACCGCTTCCCCGTTTCATATTGTACAACCTTTTTGGCTCGCGGTTTTTCCGAATAGGCGAGTTACAGGATCGACGGGTTCAATATTGATAATTTATGTAATTAAATTGTGCGATATCAATATTTAATAATTTAGTGTTTGAAAATCATGTTTTTTTATAATGTTAGATAGTTGATAAGGATGCCCATCCGTAAACAATGGCAATCTTGAGCCCGCCAGTCCTAGAGTCCGTCTGTCAATTTGTCTATCATGGAAGTCTGACTGCTGCTTGGAGGACACGGAAAAATAGAAGTGCAATGCTTACCCAGACAGCCCGCAAGTCCATTTGTCAATTTGTATATCGCGGTACTCTGGGTGTTGTTTGTAGCGCACGAAACAATAGAGGCCCAATTTTGAGCCCGCCAACCCAAGAACCCGCGATCCAAAAAATGGCTAAGTATGGAATGAGGGATCCGTACATGCTCTATAAAATCTCATGTCCATCGTTTATAAAAGTACATATTTAGTATGTATTTCTCGTTTCCTCCGAGTGTTGTTTGGAAGACACGGAACAATAGAAGTGCAATGTTGAGCCAGCCAGTCCGCAAGTTTGCCTGTCAATTTGTATATCGTGGAACTCTGGGTGCTATTTGTAGGATACAGAGCAGTAGAAGCCCAATTTTGAGCCCGCCAGACCGAGAACCCGCGATCCAAAAAGTGGCCAAGTATGGAGTGCGAGATACATACATGCTCTATAAAAATCTCATGTCCATACTTCATAAGAGTACATACTTAGTATCTATTACTCGTTTTTCAGAAAGTTTCTAGGTGCGGAAGTTGGCGGATTCATGTGTTTAGATTTCACTTACTTTTATATCACCAGCCCGACCGACCGCTTCCCCGTTTCATATTGTAATAAACGAATATAAATTGGCCCAAGTTCAATTGTGCTATCACATGAACACGAGGCCCTTAAAATTCAAATAGCCTGCTTGTCAATTTGTATATCGCGGAACTCTGGGTGCTATTTGTAGGGCACAGAAAAACAGAGGCCCAATTTTGAGCTTGCCAGCCCGAGAACCTGGGATCCAAAAAATGGCTAAATATGGAATGAGGGATTCGTACATGCTCTATAAAATCTCATGCCCATACTTTATAAAAGTGCATATTTAGTATGTATTACTGGTTTCTTGGGAAAATTTCTAGGTGTCGAACTTAACGGATACACGTGTTCAGATTTCCACCCACTTTATATCACCAGCCTGACCGACCTCTTCCCCGTTTCATATTATACAAAAATTTTGGAACGCAAGTTTCTGAATAGGCGGGTTTTTCTTTTAAATAAGATATTTATCATCCTTTAATAATTTTATGTAATTAAATTGTAGAATATCAATATTTAATATTAATACTTTAGTATTGAAAATAATGTTTTTAGGTAGTGTTAGATAGTTGATAGGGATCACCATCCGTAAACAATCACAATCTTGAGCCCGCCAGCCCTAGAGTCCATCTGTCAATTTGTATATGGTGTCAGTCCAAGTGGTGTTTGAAGGATACAGAAAAATATAAATTCAATGTTGAGCAAGCCAACCTGCAAGTCCGCCTGTCAATTTGTATATCGCAAAACTCTTGGGTGCTATTTGTAGGACACAGAACAATAAAGGCCCAATTTTGAGCCCGCCAGCCCCAGAACCCGCGATCCAAAAAGTGGCTAAGTATGGAATGCGGGATCAATACATGCTTTATAAAATCTCATGTATGTACTTTCTAAAAGTACATATTATGTATTACTTGTTTTTTTTCGAAAAATTTCTTGGTGCGGAAGTTGGCGGATTCACGTCTTCAGATTTCACTTACTTTTATATCACTAGCCCGACCGGCCGCTTCCCTGTTTCATATTGTACAAACCTTTTTGTCTAATTAAATTGTACAATTTCAATATTTAATATTAATAATTTAGTATTGAAAATAATGTTTTTAGATAATGTTAAATAGTTGATAGGGATTACCATCCGTAAACAATCACAATCTTGAGGTCGCCAGCCCTGGAGTCCGTTTGTCAATTTGTATGTCGCGGAACTCCGAGTAATGTTTGTAGGACACGAAACAATAGGAATGTAATGTTGACCTAGCTAGCCCATAGGTCCGCTTGTCAATTTGTATATTGTGGAATTCTGGGTGCTATTTGTAGGCCACAAAACAATAGAGGCCCACTTTTGAGCCCGCCAGCCCGAGAACCTGCTATCCAAAAAGTGGCTAAGTATGGAATGCGGGATCCGTACATGCTCTATAAAATCTCATGTTCATACTTTATAGTATATATTTATTATGTATTACTCGTTTTTCATAAAATTTCTAGGTGCGGAAGTTGGTGGATTCACAAGTTCATATTTCACTTACTTTTATATCACCAACCTGACCGACGGCTTCCCTGTTTCATATTGTACAAACTTTTTGGCTCGCGGTTTTTCGAATAGGCGATTTACCCGATAGGCAGGTTCAATATTGTGTTTCCATTGTTCCGCCGCCTGCAAACAACACCCTGACTTCCGCGACCCACAAATCAACAAACAAATTGAAATAAAAGAATATATGTTATGCGAAGTCTAATGGAACAATCATATGAAGGAGAGGACATTAAAATTCATATTCGTCGTTGTTATACTTGCGGTGAAGCTAACAATACATAAAATTTACTTAAACATCCAAAAAATAATTGTCTTGTAGCTTTTCAATGCTTCTCTTATACAAACAGATCCTAGAAACTATAAAGATCGCTCGATGTACCTATTCCTTGATTGAAGAACCTGTTAACATGTTTAATGCACTCCATAGTTACTGTTTAGACAATTCTCGCTTCCGAAAATTGCCATCCACTTTCTCTTTTCTCTCTGCTTTCCCTTTCTTTACTTACTCATTTTTTGAAAAATGTCTAGGTGCAGGGTTTTATGCCCTGGGTATATCTTTTGCCCTTTATTTTTTGTAACTCGCTCGAACGCTTTCCATACTTAGGCATTTCTTGGAATTTGTTTCGTGGGTTAGCGAGTGCACGAAATGTACAATGCTTCGTGGCAATTCGCCATCACTGCTACCTTCGTACTTGTTTCCAGATATGCGATAATTAAGCTTTAATGCAAGTAGTTCATCCTGCAGGAACCATTAAGATTGTTATTAATGTCCGGAAGGTCGGAGAAGATTTTTCATTACTACGAATTAAACCAAGATTTGCGGAGAAGTGTGTTATCCTTTCCAAGTATTCATTTCAAACATGATGCAATCTGTTTTTGTGTGCAAGCGGGTTGGCGCCTTTAAGAAATCTCTAATTCTTCATCTCTCTTCATCGTCACCGCGACCTTCGCACTTTTTTCTAAATATGCAATTAGTGAGATTTAATGGTAATAGCTCATTGCACGAACCCTGGATATTGTCATTGATCTGCGAAACACTCGAGGAGATACCATAATTTGCGGAGGCTTATATTATCCCTCCCTAATTTTCATTTCAAACATCATCTGGAGCAAACGGAAACTCTTGTTAACTTGTGGCAACAGTTCTGTCCAGATACAATAAACACATTCGGCCATAATGACCAGAGGTTCCACTCTTCCAAGACATATTCTTACTACTCATCTCCCTATGCCCAAGAGATAAAAAGGAGATGGTCCCTTGGTACACCGAGAGATATATTTCAAGCCAAAGAATTCCAAGGCAACCTTACATGGTCTGAGAACCTGCCTAGTTCCATTGATGGCTAGCACAGAGGTTGATGTCATGGATTCCTAGCCGAAAGAAGATGATCTAATGGGCGATGATACGACAATGGATGATGGCAATGCAGACACTGTTCCCACTCTTGTGCCCAAATTGAAATCAACCATAACAGGCGGAACTTCCCGGCTCAGTGATGGCGGTCCTGAGAACACTAAAAGGAGTTTCAGAAAAGAAACCGACGCTGAACGTAATAGCCGCTTTACAACTCGAAAGTAGGAATTCCAGAGGTCCAAATTAGTCCATTCTTGGTGGAAGAGTTTCACTGTAAAGAAATGATATGTTGATGTTCCCAGCGATATATTTCAAGCCAAAAACTTATTCAGTTGCGGGACTACTGTGTTGTTCTCTGGATATACAATTAACATCTTCAGAAATCAGGTCCAGAACTGTCACTGATGCAAGGCATATTTCTACTAGTCATCTCCTTCCACCCAAAATGGACTAATTTGGGCCTCTGAAATTGCACGTGCAACTTGTGTCCCTAAAGTTTTTTTGACTGTGCAAAGGCAGTTTCTAACTGTGTCCTAACTTTCAGTTAAGGGCTATTCCATTTGCCCTGCAACATTTTTCGTCTTCTTCGTCACGGGAAGCTTTTGAAAACTATCAATTTTACCACATGATGATTCATAGACGAGAAAGCTGCAAGAATCCTGCATACTGCGGATCCCGTGCCTGTGTTTGTGGCAGATACGTTCAATGTTTTGGCCCAAAGAACTGGGTCCAATTTCTAGGGATAGATGTACAATACTTAGTGTTTTTTTTTTTTAAATTGATTTGCGATTAAAAAAAATTACCTTGGAGTCTTCGTTGCTGTGTCTTTTCTAGATTTAACGCCTGCTCTCATTGGCATGGTTCGGTGGTCTTGTAGTTCTTCGATATTGTGTTTACTTAGGTTATTTTTTCTAAGATGGAACATGTAACAATTCTATGCCAATGTACTGTGTCAATCCACCAGGCTTTTATGCAAACAAAAAAATGGACTACACAGTTTTAAACCAACATTCAATTATATTCGTAATGCAGATACAACATAGCAATACCAATGTAATCATCATTCTTGTTTCCAAACATACAATTATTAAGTTCTAATGCTAACAACCCATTATGCAAGAAGTTTAATACTTAAGTTAATATGTTACAGTCATGAAAGAATGTGTCAAAAACACACTTACACCCACACGCTCCAATAAAATCTAATCTTTAACAAAGCATTTGCTGACAATAAGTAGAAAATGAAGTTAATGTGTTACAGTCATGGAAGAATGTATCAAGAACATACTTACACGCACATGTTGCAATAAAATCTAATCTTCAACAAAGCATTTGCTGACAATTAGTAGAAAATGATGGTTTTGCAACAATGGGGCTTCTTTGAAACCAATTCGCGCTTACGAAAACTGCCCTCTACCTTTCTATTTTCCCACTCTTTTATCCCCTGTAATTTCTCTTCCTGGTTACTTAATCATATATATATATAATTTTTTTTTCTTTTCTTTTTTTCCGAAAATGCCTTGGTGGGTGGCTTGGCATATTCACGCGTTTTCGCCAAACACTTCCCCTTTCTCTAAATTGGCCCTCTATTGTTCTGTGTCCTACAAGTAGCACCCGAAGTTCCGCGATATACAAATTAACAGGCGGACTTGCGCGTTGGTTGGCTCAACATTGCACTTCTATCTTTCTGTGACCTCCAAACAACAATTGGAGCTCCACGATATAAAAATTGACACACGGGCTCCAGGGGCTGGTGGGCTCAAGATTGCCATTGTTTACAGATGGAAAAGTGTTAAAACGAGCCATACCACATTTGCGTCACAGAAGCTATATTAAAGGGCAAAGCATTTCCTCTATAGTTTTGTGTCCTACAAACAACACCCAAAGTTTCGCACTATACAAATTGACAGCCAGACTTGCGGGCTAGATGGCTAAAAAGATGACTTGGAGTTCCGCGATATACAAATTGACAGACGAAGCATACAACCAAGAACCAAGTAAACTCGCAAATCGTATTCCTAGTCATTGTTTTCTGTGCCCGCCACCTTCGCACTTCTTTCCAAGTATATATCTTGATAGAAAAATGGGATATCTGTTACAGATGTGAATATATTCGCCCTTCTTTACCGTCTTCTATACTTAGCCAAATATTCGTTTCTCTTTTCCCTTAAATTTATCTTTCTCGTCACTTTTTTTTTTTTTTTTAAATGTCTGGTTGCACGCGTGGGCGGCCTTGCGGGTCCTCACATCTTTTGTGGAACTATTGTCTCCCCATTTTGAAGCTCGTCTGTCTGCTTTTCATACTTCGCCATCTCTTCAAATTTCTTTCGCGGATCGTCGTTTTGGCCGGTTCAAGAAAGATTCAGTTCCTAATCGTTGTTTCTTGTGCTCACGCCCTTTTGTAATTAGCAATTATATATAAGATATTATTTCTAGGTATGCAATTAGCAAGCGTTAATTTCAAACATCATGGAATGTCATTTGCGCATCGTCGGGTTGGTCCGTTCACGAAAATTTCAATCCTCGCTTTCTAAGAACGAGTCTTCCTAACCGTTTCCCTATTCCATACTTAGCCACTTTCCTGGAATTTCGCAAATATACAAACCGACCGCTGAACTGCCCCATCATGCTCTCTTTTGTTTTACACGTTTTGCAGTAAAAAATTCTTATACATAAAATTTGACCATGGAACACTCACCTCTCCCGAGTATTCCCGTAACCCTTTTTTGAATCCCGTCCAACCACTTTTCAGACCTTGCCATTCTTTCCTTGCTCTCCACCGTGTCCGTGACCTTCACACTTGTCTATAATAAAAGGAATATATATATATACACACACACACACACATATACATATCTTGTTTCTAAATATGCGATTACTGACATTTATTTCTAACAACTCATCATGCACGAACCGTATAGATTGCCATTGATGGGCGAAAGGCTCGAGGAGATATCCTATTAATGCGCATTAAACCAAGATTTGTGGGGGGTTATATTATCCCTTTTGAGTGTTGATTTCAAAATCATGAAATGTCGTTTGCACGTCGCCGCCTTGGCACATTTATGAAACCTCAAATCCTTAATTTCTCTTCGTCGTACACGCCACCTTCACATTTCTAAATATGTAATAAGTAAGCTTTACTGCTAACAGTTCATCATGCACCACCCATACAGATTGTCATTAATCAGTGAAAGGCTCAAGGAGCTTTCCCATTCATAAGCATTTAACCAAGATTTAGCGCAGAGTTACATTATCGGCTCTAAGTGTTCATTTCAACCATCATCTAGAGCAAACCAACGTTCTCATAAACCTATGGCATCAACTCAACAACAGTTATGTGGAGATATAGTGAACATCTTCGGGCGCGAGCACCAAAACTTCCAGTGGTCCAGGGCATATTCTTATTACTCAACCTCTACCGCTAAGAACGAAGTAATTTGGACCTCTGGGATTGCTTGTGCAAGCTGTGTCCCTGAGGCTTTTGACTATAAGGACCTGGTCTCTTAGAGCACCAATAAATTTATTTCAGACAAAAGAATTATTCCACTGCAGGATCGCTCTTTGGTTTCTTTGTCACCTCAGGTCTTCCGCTAGATGTTAAGATTGTCGGATCCAACATTGACGTTCAAAGAAGAAGATTGCAAACAGTTCCTAGCAAAGCATAATAACGAGTTGGACCTCTTGCCCCATTTATTGGAAGACCCCATTCTAGTTCTTGAAGATATCACAAGCTTGCAGGTTAGTTCATTTAGAAATCCATTCCACGAAATTGCCTGGCTCTTTACAAGAATAACGGGACAGGAGTCCACAACAACTGTTTCCCGGATGGCTCTTTATATTTTGTATTTCACAGTCAACGAACAAGCCATTTTTTATTGGGGCAAGTTAATTTCCCATGAAATATGTTCCCAATTGTTAAGCTTCAAAAGGGAAAATAAATTTTATATGTCGTCCTACTTAGTTTTTGCGATAACGCATTGCTGTCAGTTTCCACAACTGTCTCTGTCCAAGAATGTCATCTGGGAATTCGACCCAGTAACATTCTGGTAGCAGGCCCTGTGGAAGCACAAGGCTTCCTACTACTTTTATGAGGTTTTTAATGGCTTCGTGTCTGTTTTCAAAGTTTTGTTGTTAGGAGAAGATGCTCCCCGCATATCTGAACAGGCAACCAGTTTTTTGGACAGGAAGGGGACACTTGAACATTTGGATAATTACACTGTGATAAGAATCTTTGGCTCCATAGAAAAACCTGCTCTCCTTACATGTCACATTACGGACAAAATGTTTGTTGCAGAAGTAGCAAGGCAATACAACTACTGGTTGCAGCTATTGCAAAAGAAGAAGAAAAAAATAGTCCATTCCTCTGCCTTGGAAAGTAGGGGAGTTCGTATTGAAAAATGTCAACAAAATTAATGAATTTGCCACGCATTCAAGCATCTTCAACCTGAGATATGATGAAAGCATAAGAGGATTCGACCCCGATAATATTTTTCAACAACATTTACAAACACTTGGCCTCGACGATTGTTTTTTCAAAAAACACCTGCCCGAAGACAGAGACACTAGCACCAATGCTCCTGTTTCTGATGTCGACGACCTAGACACAGTGCAAAGATGCACAAAATTGTACACACAACAGGGGAAAGGCCTCGGTGACAAGAGTGTTCAATCGACAAATAACACTAAAAAAGGTATGACATCCTGGAGCATCACTCCAACGACCCACCACAACAACAAAGAAACTCAAAGTTCTTCAAACAGAGGAGGAGATAACGACCCTCCTCACTCTAAAATTGATAGTTCTCACAAGCTTTCAGTAGAGAAGAAGAGAAAAAAATATATAGGACAGGCGGAAGAGCCAGAAATTCAGAGTGAGAACATGGAACTTGACACTGATATGGATAGAATGTTCCGCTACCTTGATCAGCCTCGAGACGCCATCCAGCATAGCCATCCAATGGACATATCTAATACCGAAAATTTTGAAAAAGATGAATCATTCGTGTTTTAGAGCATTGTTTTTGACAGCTAGTCCAAAAAATTGATAATTGAGAAAAAAGATGTAAAAAATAAGAAAGGAAAATCTCGTTCAGAGGTTGACCTTGCCAACATGTGGTCGTCCCAAATCTATCAACTTCACAACGCGAGTGGAGATGCACTTCATGATTCCATTAGGGGCATCGAGGCCAAGAATGCTAGACTGAAGGACCGGGTTAAGGAATTGGAAGAGGCTTTGATTCCTATGCCATTGCTTGTCAATCCTTTGGCAATAGCCATGTCTGCCACCCCTACAGCCAACTTAAAAGCATCTTCCAGCCTCGTCGCATCCTGTAGAGGATATGTGGAAATAATATCAAGAAAAGAATGGAACTGGTTACCGAGGCGTGGAAAACATCACAAACCATCACTTCGCCTGGAACCAGGGCACATAGTTTGCTCGAACATTTGCAGGCGGAGTTAAAAGATGAAGAAAATTTCTATTTAAAGACTGTCCTTCCTTTTGGCACCATTGTCAACAATATGACAGAAACAAAAAGAAGACAACAAGATCTTCC